>MCFE01000679.1:0-46993 GCA_002104905.1 Basidiobolus meristosporus CBS 931.73
TTAAGAATAACCTGGTCTTATGGGTAGATGCAATACAGATCTGCTGTTAGGATCCTGCAATGGGGCTGTCAAAAGGCTGGCAGCTTGAAGCTATTAACCCTCCTCACAGTCTTATGATGGTATTGTGATGGTGTTTTGCAGACTTTACTGCCAAATATGGTAATAAACCTGACAGTGCTCTAATAGTCCTTTGGCAGAATCTGTAGGCCATTTTAATGATTTAATGTGATCTAAATTTATTTGAGTAGACCCAATCAGTCAACAAATGCAAGTACCACATAAGGAAAGAAAGTCAACTGTGTCTTGACAGCCTTGATGTGGACATCTGCGAGTATTATAATGGCAGTACCATAGCCTACAGCTAGTGCTCTAAGATGTTATTGTATCAACTTACTAAATGATATTTCATTTTTCTACCTTACTTGCACTATTGATATATTCTATACCAGAATCTTCCCTATTTATTTGCTTACCTATCACTACCTTGGGTATTCCACATAAGGCTCAAGTAATAAAAACTATTGTTTCCAGCTTACTAGCCTTTACATAGACTTACACCCACTGCAATTGAAGCACTTCCCCTATGAAAATTATTCTGATGATCCTGTCAAAAGGCCATCACAGATTCTGAGTCCCTTAACTAAGAGGTATTGATCCCATCAGGACACCATGCAAAGACCATCAAAAAATGATTGCACCCCAGATATCACCAAAACCTTGGTCAAAATTTTTCATCACAACATTACCAAAGTGGCCTTTGATTGGTACTCTGCCAATTTTCTCACTTTCTGATCCCAGACACTCTATCACCTCCTATGTTTGTGTACATTGATTGGCAATTGCCTCTTATTCATACTCCTTACTAATGATAACCTTTGAGTTCTTGATGTTGTTACCATGTCTGTCAGTGCAATCTCCACTCTGTCCACAATGGAGAACATGGAGGCTGTAGTAGACAAATTGTCTTTCTCTGCAAACTCATCTACCTATAACTAACACACTTGAATATTGCAAAGATATATTGCAAAGACTGACCAATGAGGTGCTAGACCATGCAGTGCTAGCTGAAGACCAGGATTTGTGGGAACCAGTAAATAAACAGTGGCATAAAGCTGTTGGGCTCCCACTGGTGTGGTGGTGTAGAGGTACTCCTGGGAGAAGCTACACAACTCAAGGTGTATAAGGTATCTGATGGGTGCAATAACCGTTGGGTCTGAACAGCTGGCATCTTTGTCAATATGTCAATATGGTAAAATCTTGTGCTTCTCAAGCTTCCTAGGCCTCTGTGTGTCTTGTGCACTCTCCTGAAAAGCTCCGTGATGTCAGGTCTGAGGTGTAACTTTTGAAGATAGGAGCAGTGGTCAACTACTAATCACTAAGGTAGTAGTGTTACAGATAGATGGGATGATTGGTTACTAAGGGATTAACATCCCTTAAATACTTTTCCAGCTTGCTAAGCAATTACTAATGACAAGGTGCTAGAAGATTCCAGGCATTAGTGTAATTCTTGATGACATCACAATGAGCCAAAAATACTCCAAGAATATCCTGGAAGGTTCTAAAAGGCACACCATATCCAACCAATCAGGAATCAGTGGTTTGAAACCAGTGTAGCATAGAGATACCATATATGGTATTGAAACAGTAGGGATGGTAACACAAACTTGGGTCATGTGCTGCAGGTACTGATGCAGGTACTTGCCTAATGTAGATACATATATTGATCACATATCTGAATAACATCTGGGATAATTAATGCTAATAACCAATCAGGAGTAACATCCTGTGGGGATAATACTAATAATATGGGCAAAGTTGAATGGGATAATACTGATAAAATAAGATATGGATAAGTACATCATAATAGCTATATACATAAACATGTCTGTGAGAGGTATGTTTACCCTACAACACTGGAGTTGTGGACGCAGAGTGCTACAGCAGAAATATTTATTGAGTGGTGGATTTTAATGGAGTTACTTGTTGAGTGTGGGTTGGGCTTAATGTTGGTGTAGGGTATATGGAATTGTATAGGCCAATACAATTGGCAATTGAGGTACAACTGAAGATCCAATGGTAATAAATCAGTGTGTACACATAAAAGGTAAGAGTAACAGTTGAGTCAGGAAGTAAGGAGTGTGAAAAAGAGGCAACAACCAATCAATGTACACAAACATAGGAGGTGATTGAGTGTCCAGGATCAGAAAGTAAGTGAACTGGCAAAGAACCAATCAAAAGCTACCAATATATTGTTGTGATGAAAAATTTAACCAAGTTTTTTTGTGAAATCTGAAATGCAATTGTTCTTTATTGGTCTCTGTGCAGTGTCCTGATGGGATTAATCCCTCTTAGTTCTGGGCCTTAAAATTTGTGATGGCCTTTTGATGGGATCATCCCAGTGATTTCTCATAGGGATTTCACTGACCCCACTATGGTTACAGTTTACCTTAACACTAAAGTTGCATATGACAGGGCTTTTTTGGTTCTGAGCTATGGTAGTGATTCCTTGTTGCTGGCCAAGCATCTGGAGTAACTGCTGCTAGTGGGCCAGAATTTGCTGTAGAGCATTCTTGCATTCTTGATTTTCTGATATCTTGGGAGAGACAACTTCTTTCTTCAGGCTTAAGGTTTCTGGTTTTTGCTGCTACAAATTTTTCAAGTCTTAACATTAGAGTTGTACAGGAAAAGGTAGTTTAGCTAGTATTATATTAGACTTGTTCCGTTTGATAGTGCCACATAGTGCCAGCCGGTTTATGGTGCCGGATCAATCTGGCACTCTACGGCACTATCTGGCACTATAATTTCTACCATGATGCCAGTGGTATGATACAGTTACTGCTAATTTTACTCAATCTTACTTATGTTGCTCAGAGTAGTGCTTTCCTTGCTTAATTTACTCTTCATAATGCTCCAGACACATTTCTCTCAGTGGATGTCTTCTTGTATGAACATACTGTGCATTAATAAGTATCTTAACTATTTTACCTATTCTGCTGTTTTCTCCTATATATGACTTTGCTCTGTATTTACCTGCCAATATGCTTAATCTCTTCAGATATCCAAATGTGTGCTCTACCCTTACTCTGAAATGATTAAATATCTCATTGTAGAGCTTCTGCTTCCTGCTAAGCACACCATTCCTTGGCTTCCTATAAGCTGTAATACATCCTAATCTCTGACAATCCTCTCCTATATAGGCTAGGTCTGCCATACATTACTCCCCTCTACTGAATTCAGGATGAATCTCTACTCAGAGTGCTTTGTCATGCCTACTTCCAGCAAATGGCCCACTAAACCAGATGTTGTTACCCTCAATGTCAGACAGTGCTTGAAACTTCACACAGTGTGCCTTGTACTTGCCAGAATAAAAGTGCCTCTGCCCTCTAGAAGGTCTGTTAATCCTCACTGGGAAGGTATCCAAAATACTCCTGATATGGAACCTGTTGCTGAACACTCTGGGATATGGAACTCTATTGGAGCTTCTGAACCTAGTATTCCAAGCTTGCTCTAAGTCATTCATACCCTCTGCAAGGTGGTACTCCATTGCTGTCAGCTGGGAATGAAAGCTTCTAAGACTTTTGTTGCCATGGATGGAGGGATGAAACCATGTAGGGCAATAGTTCTTGTAATAGCAGAGAAGCTTAACAAGGGATCTCCTTGAGTAGATTGGGGTTGATGGTCCACAGTACTTGAGGTAGATCTCCTCTAGTGTGTCAAAAGGAAATCCAGTGGTAGTGATGGGATTGATGAGAAAAGACCATTCAGATGAGCAAATCATATTAAAATTGATGGATGATTGTATGGAGGCGGTTTAAATTGATTTGGCACGATCTGCGTTATTTATCTGATCTTTGATACACTATGGTTAAATCTCCATCAATTGCCATGTATCCTATCATTATGTTGCAAAAATCATCCGCAAACAATGCCTTGGTACTTTTATTGATGCTTTAATCATAGGTCTATAATTAAATAGGAAATCTGCAATTGATGTGATCTGATCTGTGTCAATGCGATCCAAGATGCATCATGCATAATATATGGAAAATTCAACAATCACATTAGTTTTCATATATATCTCTTATAAGACCAGGTTGATGCCACTATACTGCTGTATAAGTATCCAAATCCATTGCTATGGTCCCCATACCAAGCCTCAACTCATCTTTAGTACAACCCAGACAGAACCCATCCCCCAGCTCACAAGCGCGGTCCAGACCGGAAAAGTCAATGTTGGATCTGTTTGAGTTCTTGCCAAATGATTTTAGTATGGCCCAAGTGTCTATGATGAGCCTTCATACAGATATTTGGGCACTACTGATTAATCTAGCAAAACTAGATACCTCAGAGAGTCGACAAAGATGGAAGAATTTAAGTAGAAAGCTGTGGCATGAGCTCTACATCAAGATGCCAGCCAATGTATGTAAAAGATATATAACAAGACAAGTATTGAAATCAAGAATGAGCTGAGAGTGAGGGGATTTGACAAAGAAGCCGTGCAGGAACAACTTTGCACGCAATTTGCACAGTATGGGCCAGACGCGTCTGTTTGTGCCTCAACTTTGGGAACCAAAGAGATTTTGAATGAGTTTTTGCCTCAAATGACTAATGTACTACGTGATATATTAGTAGAGCCAAGTGGCTTTTGAGAGCAATATACACAGGACTCATCCAGGCAACAGCTCCAAAGTATCTGACAGAGGGTAAGTGAATACCTTGAGGAATCAGATGGTGAGCTTCAGGAGGAAGAATACAGACCGCAAGCAACATTGTCCAGATTGCGCCAGCACACCTTGCTGGATTCCCTACCATCTCTTGCAACCACAGCGCGCCGGTGCACGCCAGTCCAGACCACGCCAACACCCTTCACCAGAACGCCCCGCATCAAGTCAATGCGCATGCTTCAGAGCAAAACTACAAGAACTTGCCAAACTGCTCATTTAGACACAAGTCCATTGGAGCAGACCAAGTTGCGTCAACATGCAGCATCACATTGAACTCAGCCAAGGGCCATCTCAATGTGTCAAGGCGCACCTGCACGTGCCGTTTTGCCTGACCATCAGCAAGTTACTTGTGGTGAGCTGACTGATGATGACCAACATGAAGTGCCTCAACCACTGGAGCCCTTGGCAAGTAAAAGAACATGTCAGCGTGTGGCACTACAGGCCGGTGCAGTTGGTTCAGTTGGGGTGATTCAGCGCGGCCAAGCTGCAGCATCGCACTCATCAACTAGGAGGCAAAATACTGACTATAAATACACAAGTAGCCAAGATGATAGTCAGCCAGGAAGTAGTATATGTGTGCAAAGTGAGTCACTACCAAATGCTTCAGTAGTAATCCCTGTGAGAAAGAAACCCAGGAGAAGATGATGCAATTGCTTTGAATTGCTCACATTTGTAATGATCCCAACAACCCTTTTTTTTGCAATCCAAATCAAGCCATTGCAAATCGGTGATCATCAAATTTTTGATATAAGTAATATCAAGGTCATCTCACATTTGAGACAGAACCCCTATAAATAAACACCCTGCATATATATACGTCATCTGTAATACTAGTGCAGCTATTGGATCTGTTTTGCACCTACACAATTGCTTGCGTGCTAGCTATGACACCTTGTCCAATCACTAGGATCAGGGATTTACTTGCTCAATGGGCAAAATGGGATATTTGATGGCAAATCAGGTAGCTTTTTCAGTAGTCAATGAGCCAATTGGGGGCTGCCAGCTTCAGGATACTTTTGGACCAATTAACCACTGAGATACCATCTAATTGGAGTGAGGGTAACCAAAATGGTAAGTATCAGTGTAGTTTATAGTGTGATACACATTTATTTCCATTTACATTAAAGAAACATATCCAAATACTGGATTTTACCTGCCATAATAGCTGTATCCAATTGCGCACGTGATGCAAACATTACAAGTTGGCGCAATCATCCATGCCAACCTCATTGTGTCAGATAGTGCCATAGTGTGTGAGATTGTCCCGCATAGTGCAAAATTGTCCAAGAACAATCCTGCCTTCTGGTTGCTATAATATTGCGCCCAATTGTTCTTTACAACCGTAGATTGCGCCGTGCATCCTGGCACAGTACAATGGAACAAGTCTATTCACTAAAAACTGAACTGATCATTATTGAGGTTCTATCAGATCCTTATATACATTTTGCCAGATCAATAGCTGACTAATTATATTTTCTAATGTAAGTTGTGGTTGATGACTCATATGATTGCATCTTCATCACCCAATCAGATCTAACTTAATATATCTATTTCTGGCTGATAAGGATATGCTGATTCATCTGCTGAATAATACTGCTGATTTGATAGATAATACTGATATACTGCTTGGTCAAGCATAGAGCTAACTGCTTTGACCAAAATCTAAACTACATTAGACATTCCAGTATCAGCTTGTAACAACATCATATGCCAAGAAACTGCCCAGAAATTTGCCAAAATTTGAGCTGGAAAGTGTAAACTGTATATTTCTGGGCTATTACAATGAGAGTATAGCTAACCAATGCTACAATATCATGGTAAAGAATATGATTAAATGTAGGGCAGTGTTGTTTGATGAAAGTTCAAAATTTCAAAAAAAGGATATCAGATTATGCTAGATATTTAATCTGCAGTCCACTTTTAGTCAGGATTGATCAGACCAAAACAATTAAAGTTTTTTCACTCCAGAGGATTGTAAACTATGTTGTAGCCTTAATCAGTGCACAAGGATAACCCAGAAGCAATCATTCTAGTACTACATGCCAGGAGTTCTAACTTGACCACAAATAACCTTAGTTATTATATCAGTGAGGGTACAAACTTAGCCTATGCAATTCAGTCCAAATTGATGAGCCCCAGACTGTAAAAGAGGCCCAAAATAGCTCTTAGATGAGGTTTTGGAGCTCACAATGACTGAGGAGTATCAGGCACTGATGGAAAACCACACTTGGGACTTTCCAGTCAGCCAAAAATCAATTGGATGTGGTTGGGCCTTCAATACAAAACACAAGGCTGACTATACACTCAAAAGATACAAAGCAATGCTTGTGGCCAAAGAATACTCTCAAACCAAAGGACTTGACTATATTGAGGTCTTTGCCCCAGTATAATATAGATATGTTTAGTCCCTTTATATTGATATTGGCTATTGTAGCCAACTGTCAGTTTTTAATACATCAAATGGATGTAGAACTGCCCCTATGAAGAATAAATTGGGCCCATGGGTGGATCCAATCTAGATCAGTCATCAGGATCCTGTTCAGAGACCATCATAACACCAGCAGCTTGGAATTTGTGACCCTTCTAACAAACTTATGTCAGGATCACAATGGCATTTTGCTAAATTTATAACCAAATAAAGGGATAAAACTTGTCAAGATTTAATTGGTGCTGTGACAATAACTGCATGGTATTGTTGCAGTCTTTTAGCACTCTACAACTATTCTAAGTGGATCCAACCAGCTAGGACATCCAATTGTCTTATATGGCAAGAAACTTGATGGTATTTTGATGGCCTCATAGCAAGACTCTGATAGCATTATATTGGCAGTGTGATGGCCCACAGCTGGTTCTGTATAATGCTACTGTACCAATTTACCAAATGGTACTACCTTTCTCTACCTCCCCTTGTGCAATTCATATATTCCATTGTAGAATCACCCCTCTTTATTTGCTTACCCACGGCTACCTTGAGTACTCCACATATAGTTGAATTTAAAAAAAACTATGGCCTTTTGCTTACTAAGCTTTACCAATGCGCACACCTACTGCAATTGATATACTTCTATCACCTCAACTTTGCAGCCTTTTAGTGCAATACTTGCAAAGTTGTCATATACCTTGTATTGCTGGTAACATATACATCTTGCAAACATATGCTTAGTTGTTGCCACTTCTGCCATGAATACCTCCTGAACATTTGCAAAGAATTTCTTGATATTTAGCCTATATATTCCTTCTCCCTGCTGGATTCTAGTCCCCCTTATAGGTGTACTCTGGCTTTTTTTTGTGTGGATTTCCATATTGAATGGTGTAGAAGTTGGCTTGTGACTAAGAGAAGCCTGGCATACCTTGGTAGAGCTTTCCTGATAAAAATTAGTTGCTTGTTGTACCCAACCCAACTTTGAATTACTTAACTGATTACCCATGCTTTGGGGCTGCTTAGCTTCCTAATGCCATAGGCATAGGTGTATCCATGTGCCAACTCAACACATCCATGATGGCCTTGAAGGTAATAATCTTGATGAGATTAGGATATGGTGGTAGCTGCAACTTGACTTGTCTTCCTATCTCCCCACACATCCACTCCATAAGAAACTCCCAAAAGGTGAAGCAAGGCCCAATATTCTCCACATGCTGTAGTGGGGTTACAGTGACACCCACAGGCAGTTGTGCTCATTCCCATATGTTCACTTCCCTAAAAAGGATTACCCCCCTATATTAGTATCATCCCAAATTGCAATATTTTCTATTCTGTCTATGTGATTATTACTATGCAACCTGACAAACTATTTGTCACTATTAACCCATTGCACAAGCTATTCCTATTCCTTGCAAAGAAACCAAGATAAGATAGTTACCATATAAGGCAAGTACCCCCAACAGTGCCTATGTCATGCAACCATCCGGGTTTCATGACCCTCCTATCCCACTACCATATGAGGTAACTACATGACACAGAGGTTTCATATTACCACTATCTGATTGGCTAGGTGCTACTATGTCTCATGGAACAACCCACCAAGAACTTGAGCTACTTTTAGTACACAATGGCATGATTGGCTGCCTACTGCCTTCTGGAAACTTCTGGAAAGTATTTTCTAGCAAGAATTTGAGCAGCAAAAAAGTATTTAAGGGAGGCTATTCCTTAAAATAAATCATCCCTCTTCTAATATTCTAACTTATTGATTAGTGAGATCACCACTACCTATTACCACTACTTTCTGACTCAGACCTGACAATACTCCCAGGAAACCGTGCTGACAGCCAACTGACCTTGGAGGTACTACTTGTGAGGAATACTCAGAGTAGGTATATTTTATTATATTTGATTCTTTCCCAAGTTTGTTCTTGTACAGGCAAAGATACATTTCAGTCTTTGTAACTATTGGTTAAAGCTGCATTCTATCAAGTCCCTGTTGGTGGAGTTTACAGTTGTTTTGACTTTAGAAGCTTTAGTACATTGTCATCTCAAAGGACATCAAAGCCATAATAAACTTTTGTTAAGACACCAACTAAGTTGGGAATTTTAATTCAATAGTTTTCCCTTGACAAGCTTGAGGCTTTATCCCCCTTCTCATTAGATTAAACAAAAGACCCAGTATTCCTAGCAAGCTTTTGCCAGAGTTTATTGCACCCAGTGAACACCTCACACACATTCACACTTGAGAAGTGTTGGCCGTATTTTGCCCTTTGGACTTATACACCACCACAATGCAGTGCAAGATGGAGTAGAGAATGGATACAGTAGTGGCAGAGATCTATGTGCTCAGCTTTTTGTTAGTAGTATAGCCACTCAAATCCTGTCACAAACTCCTTGCACAACAGCTGTAGATATATCAAGTTGGCATTGGTGATTACTTCTGGATAAATATTCCTACAATGTCCACATATGACTCCCAATGCTTCAAATGTACTCTTGGTAGCAATGGCCTCAGAATGCCACTTGAATAAATACATATTTAGTTCATCCAGTCTTTGCATTTGTATTATTGCATATGCATATGAATATTAATTGGAGCCTGTTGTAGTGGGGTCACAGTGACACCCACTGACAGACATGCTTATTCCCATATTTTCTACTTCCCTATATCTCTACTACACTTATTTCAGTTTTATCCCATTTGTCTTACCTGATCTGTACTATCTCATAAGCTGGCTGACTATCACACCTGCTTACCTTATTGCATAGGTTATCCCTCACTTTATGTAAGATTACTAGCTGTAAGTGCTTCTATATTAGGCAAGTACCCATGCCAGTACCTGTGACATATAATCAACCCATGGCACCATCCCCACCATTTCCATACCATACATGGTATCCCTATGTTACACAGGTTTTGGAGTACTGATTCCTAATTGGTTGGATGTGCTGTTCCTCTCAGAACCTTCCAGCACTTACTTAGAATACTCTTAGCTCATTCTGATGTCATTAAGATTTCTATTGATCTCTGGAACCTTCTGGAACACCATGATTAGTATTCACCTTGCCAGTGAGAAAAGTATGTAAGGGAGGCAATCCCTCAACAAAAAATCATCTTCCCTTCTATCAATTTACCAGCTTGTAGATTAGTATGATCACTGCTACCTACTGCTACCTGAACTTCCAACCCCAGACCACAGTACACTCCCAGGAAACTGCACTGACAGCCATATGACTTTTGAAGCACTATTTGTGAGGAATACTCAGAGTAGGTATCTTTCATTATAATTGAATCTTTCCCAAGTTTGTTCTTGTACAGGCAAAGATACTTATCTGTCCTTGTAACTATTGACCACAGCTGCATTCTTATCTAGTCCCTGCTGGTGGAGTTTACAGTTGTTTTGACTTTGGAAGCTTTTGTACATTTTCATCTCAAAGGATGCTGAGCCCAACATATACTTTTGTTAAGATGCCAACTAAGTTGAAGATTGTAGCTCAATAGTTCTCCCTTGACAAGCTTGTGGCTTTATTCCCAATCACATTTGATTAGAAACAGAATCCTAGTATTTCTAGCAAGCTTTTGCCAAAGGCTATTTCACCCAGTGAACACCACACACAAAAAACACTTGAGAAGTGTTGGACATATCTCTCCCTTGGACCTATACACCACCACACTGTGAGAAGTACTCAGGGTTGCAGACACTCTGTAATATCTTGCCAATTCTTTCAAACTTCTCTAGTATCTCAAAGGGCACAATTAGCTTGAAATGCCCAATGTACAACTTGGTCATCAGTATGAGGATATTGTTGAAAGGCAAATGCATTGCTCCCAGTGGAAAGCATTTGCTCCAACAGATACCCTCTATCTCAAGTTTCTTTGGTTTCCAATTAATTCCATATTCTGGCCAATGGCTTATAGCTTGCCAACTTTGCTGCAATTGCATGCTTACGTCTGTATATTCTCTCTGTGGAAAGATGATGTTCTTAGTGCTGGTGTATGGGTAATGGCTGGGGCATCTCCAATGCAGATAATAATATGCTCTTTAACATGATGGCCATCTACTGTCATCCTGCTGGAAAGCATGCAAATTTATCCAGCAACAGATACAGGTAGCTATCCAGGTTGGAAGGTGATTTAGGCCCTGATAGCAGTGAGACTACCATCAGATTCTTGCTGTGATACCATAAAATGGGTGACAGATTCAGATTGATGAGAAACAGTGGCCAGCAGGATTTGCGGGTGGAGTAACTGTTTAGTGAGAATCCATCAAGTGGTAAAGCAAAGGCATGGCCATACATACATCCAGAGTAGCCTTTGCTTCTTAGCTGTTTGTAATGTTTGCCATCAAATATATTGGATATGCTTGCACTTGATTGATACTGAGTGCAGCACTGTATAGCTTTGCCATATTTGTTGGACTGCATCAGCTTTCTTAGACAGGGTATTACCAGAATATATCTGGAGTGTGAACAGTGTTTTCCCTCAATGGTGGTGAGTTCCTGACAATTTGGGCATGTTGCAATGGTAGCATTTCTGGATGTGAATGCCTAGCAACAGTTAACACATGCTGGAATCAGGACAGTCTCTGGACCATATGTTGCCAGCTGCATGACAGTTGTCCATTTGTACCATGTACCTGGCAAGTTGCATCTTGGTATGATTTTGGTTTGAAGTAGTAATAAAACCTCAAAGCCCCTACTACTGATATCAGTGGAAACATGCCACTTCTCTAGCCACAACATTACATCATTCACCAATTGATGGATTACTGGGCTCACTTGGCTCTATTAAGTATTGTTGGCATTTGTTTCAACAGGTGTTGTCTCATTGCACATAGGGATTTGACCAGGCTCATACGTGGTACTGTTGTTAGGGGAGATAGGCTCAAAATCCATCAGTGAATCTTCTTTGTCAGAACTATCACTCTGCATGCCATATTCAGAAGGCTAAGGTGAGCCTAAAGGCATCATAAACTCACCTAACTCAGTATGAACAAGGTCACAAAGATGGCCAGGTGCCAATATAGAAGTATCAACTGGCCAGCAAGATAATGTTGGTAGAGTAGTGACCAATGAATGGTCAAATATGACTTGGGTGGAAAAACACTGGCTGTGATCCTTGCAATACTTGCTATGCTGTTGGCATGCTTCATGGCTGTGAAGCTTGCCACAATAGCCACATGGTCTTTTTCTCTTCTCTTGCGTCATTGAGTCAAAGTAGTCTTCTTCATGGGGCAAACAATTTGACCTTCAACAATGTAACGCTATTATATCACTTTTTGGTCAATACTCCTGTGAATTTAAGACAGTTGTGTATTTGAGACATTGCACCTATATGAATCTAAGATTCAGTGATGACCCGCAATAGTAGCACTATAAATAAAGTTGTGGTACCACATACACACATATATATATCAATCTAAATCTGCCACCTATCATTAACATACACACATATATGTAACACTATTTCCCCTTTAGTTTGACTCACTTCCATATATATGCTGCTAAAAAATAAAGGAAAGTTATCTAGTTCCTAACCAAACCCCACCGCTGACAGCAACAGAAGAATGGCTGTACAACAGCTTGCTTTGACAGTCAGTGCAACAAGTGGGGTTATATTGAGAAAAGGCCCTGTGGACAGTGTGCCCATTGAAGGTAATAATGTAGACTCCTCAGGCTCTCAGTCAAATAGGCAATTGAGAACCTCTGTGGAGCCACAAGCTAACTATTATGCTCAGGCAGATGAGAATGTAGCAAATGCAGTACCCTCAATTGAAGATTGACAAGTGGCTGTCATAACATCACCACCACCCATATTAGCAATTATGTAGTCAGCTCACACCAAAGCATTAATGAAGTAACTAAGTGCAGTGGCTGATAGGATAGATGCTATGGCCCAGAGATATCAGGAAATAGTCCAGAAACAGGATGAGCGGATAATATGTGTAGAGCAATCAATATCTCAGGTAGAGAAAGCATTATCTTTGCTGCAAAGACGGAACTCAATTAGCTCAATGTCACAGCCAATAATTGTGCCATTTCCCAATGTAACACCAGAGGAACACTGTACAGTATTTGAAGCACAACAACAGTGCCCAAAGATAAAGCCCACTGAAAAACCTATCAAAGCATGGGAGGGAGACAATGAGGTGCTTATACCAAAGCCTAAGAATCAGAAGACATTGAAGATCTGTGAAGCTGTTGAGTGCAATAATGAAGAGTGGGCTAATTTTCAAGAGGACTTCAGAAGTCTAGCATACCACTACCTTAAGACTGGCATACCATGGGACCATCAGGAGCTCAAGGCCAAGCAAAATGTACTTGACTTGCTCCATAAGAATTATCCTGGATTCAAACAGGCAAGCAGATTTTGGACTAGCATTGGTATGCTAAGAAAGTATCTTAAGAATAGCAGAAACTATCAAAGGCAGAAGAACAAGGGTGCTATGGCTAAAAGCCAGTGGCTTCCTCAAGAGCCGGCTACAAGCAGAGCCAAAAGCTCCAGAGAAGCATCAAAGAGACATCAGGTAGCTGGAAGAGTGCCAATTAGGGAAAAGCAGGCAGTCACAGATGCACCAGTGCAACATTTATCAAGGAAAAAAGGTAGTACCATTGAAGAGGCATTTGATTGATGTAGCAGTGAAGGACCTGGCAGTGATAAATACCAGCAGCTTTTACAGGAGCATGTCACAACTATGGTCAAGAGCTCAAGACAAGAGTAAAAGAAATTTCAGGTTGCCAGAAGAGTGCCAGCAAAGAACTAGCAGGCCAAAACAGATGTGCTAGAGCAGAATATATCAAGGAGAATTCATAGTTCTTTACAAGAAGCATTCAGACAACACAGCAGTGAAAGACCTTGCAGTGATAAAGGAGAAGGTAAAGGGAAATATGTCTACCCAAGCCTGAGGCAGGGAGGCATGCAAGAAAACTGCAGTTCCTGCCAATTGACTCTGCAAGCCTGGAACAGACTGAATTCCATCATAGCCAAGAAGCATTATTAACAAGAAAACAGCTGTTTTCACAAGCACAGCCAGTTGAGCTACACTCCGGCAAGGTAGATGAGTTTGCTGAAAAAGCAATTTGTCTACCACAGCCTCCACATCCTCCATTGTTACAGATTGGAGATCCTACTGACAGACAAGGCTACAACATCAAGAGCTCAAAAGACTATCACAATGCCTTCAGTGGAATTTTGAAACATTAATAGGCACACCAAGTGGTTGCAGCACTTCTTCAAGAGAAGTACTCAAGAAAACGCACTGGATTATTGGAAGAATTTATTGCAAAGACTGGCAGATGAGGTGCTAGACCATGCAGTGCCAGCTGAAGACCAGGATTTATGGGAACCATTGAATGAACAGTGGCATAAAGCTGTTGGGTTCCTGCCAAAGTTATGGAACCAGAGTGTCACAGCAGAAATACTTATTGAGTAGTGGATTTTAATGCAGTTACTTGTTAAGTGTGGGGTTGGGCTTAATGTTAGCGTAGGGTATAGGGACTTGTATAGGTCAATGCAATAGACAATTGGGGTACAACAGAAGTTTCAACAGAAATAAATCAATTTGTATGCCTGAAAAGTAAGAGAAATGGTTGGGTCAGGAAGTAGGGGGTGTGAAAAAGCGGCAATAGCCAATTGATGCACACAAATGTAGGAGGCAATAAAGTGTCCAGTGCCAGAGTGAGTAAATTGGCAGGGAACCAATTAACAGCCACTTATACATCATTGTGATGAAAAGTTTTGACCAAGTTTTTTGTGAAATCTGGGGTGCATTTATTTTTCAAGGGTTGCAGGATGGTGTCCTGATGGGATCAGTACCTCATAGTCAGAAGACTTTAACTTTGTAATGGTCTTTCAATGGGATTGCCTCAAAGATTTTTTATAGGGTGGATTTTTGATTGAAGAACTTGATGCGGATGTGTACATAAGCCAGCCTCATGAGTTTGCTGATCCAGATAACCCCCATGTGGTGTGCAAACTTAAAAATCTCTATATTGACTCAAACAGTCACCAAGAGCCTAGAATTGCAATACAGATTTATATTTGGAATCTTTGAGTTTCCAAGGGAGAAATGCTGACTATAGTACTTAATGTATTCCAGATAGAGCAGGTCCAGTCCTACAAGCACTACTTGTGGCTAATCTTATTATAGCCACCTATAACTTAAAAGCAATCTATGTCCAGCAGTCTGATGCATACCACACTTAGAACTTGAACAGATATCTCATATCTAGTGGGAGTTGTCAGCTGGTATACTTTGACCTATAGATCCAATCAGATTGCAGCAGTCAAGGGATTTTTGGTACCTAAAGGGAGCTGCTGATATTTACTTAAGAAACACCTATGAGTTTTGAGAACAGGATCTTGTAGGATACTCTGATGATGGTTGGGGACAAAACTTACAAGACAGAAGAAGCACCACAGGATACAGCTTTTTTATAGTAAAGGAGATTTTTGTGAAGTTCTCGAAAGCAGCCAACTGTAGCACTGTCTGTCACTGTGGCAAAGTATGTGGCAGCCTGTGAAGATACAAAAGAAGTAATGTGACAAAGAAAGCTTTTTACAGATCTGGGCCTTTGTCAGAAAATACCTATTACCATATTTCAAGATAATCAAGGACATAAACAATTAGGTTCAAATCTAACTTTTCATGCCATAATTGAGCACATATGTATCAGGTATCAATTTATAATTGAGGCTATTATGAATGAGTTAGTTAGCTTGGTTGAATAGGAGTGTTATAAGATTTGTAATTCCACCTAAATAATTACCCTATATTGTCACTTAGATTGTTACCTTCAAATCTTAGAGAATGCTGACCATATTCCTTGTTGGGATTTACTTAGAATATTTTCACCAAAATACCAGGTACCCAGAATATGAAAATTCTCAAAGTTGTAAAAACAGCCCCACACTTTGAGCTCACACTCTTGGGACCTTTCAAAAGCTATTCAATGTTACTTTTATGCCAAGATCATGTAAAGAATAATAATACATTAACATTCAATAAGTTAACAAGTGAAAACCACATAGTCTACTTGTCCTTCCAATTTCTTCCTACATCTTCATGACTCTTACAGCACCTTCAGCCATATTTAAGCCTAAGAGCATAGTAATACAGAGGATGAACTTGAAGAAGATCTAGAACTTGCTTAACATACAATAGAAGAATAGTTATCCCAAGTGACCCCACTATAATTGAATGGAGTAATGAAAGGAATACCTGCTAAGATCATAATTGACTTGAGAGCATCACACAAGTACATGTCAGTACAACTTGTCTAAAAGAAGTGCATATAAGCCTACCACAAGTCAGACACATGGATTGTGCCATTGACACAGAACATTGCCTCCCAGGAGGCCAGTTACTCAGGATGTTCATTAGCAAAAGAGCCCTGTACTCAGTTATGGAGAAGAATAACTATTGCATACTGCAGATTGATGAGCTGGCAGGTCAGCTCAAAGGGGCTGCAGTACTCAGCAGAATAGATCTCTTGGTAAGATACAATCAGATAAGGTTGAAAGCAGAAGGTATCCCTAACAGTGTATTTGGTACCTAATATGGACATTACAAGTACTAAGTTATGTATTTTGGCCATACTAATGTCTCTGCAACATTTATGACCTTTATGGAAACTGTCTTGCAGGGGTACTTGGGCAAGTGTGTAATAATCTACCCAGATGACAAATTATTATACAGCAATACAGAAGTAGACCACATGGTGCATATTGAAAAGGTCTTGGAGAGGCTAAGAGAGAGCATACTATATAGCAACCTACTCAAATATGAGTTCTTTCAGGAACACATTGAAAACCTAGGTCATATAGTGACTAGCCCAGGAGTGTTCTTAGACTCCAATAAAGTGGAAGTTATCTTGAATCTGAAACAGTCTTATAGCATCTCCAAGCTAATATTATTTCTTGAAATGGTTTCCTAATATCAGACATTTGTCAAGTAGTTTGAATAAATTGCTGCCCCTTCAACCAATATCCTTTACAAAAACAAAACCTTGAGGTGGGATATAGCATTTGAGACTGCTCTTCATACACTCAAGAATGAAGTTGTCAAGCTGCCAAGCTTGAGAATACCTGACTTCAGAAAAGAGTTTTCTTACTGCACAGATGCTTCAGATTATGCAATTGGTGGCAAACTGATGTATACATATGCAGCATGTTTATTTATAGGGGTCATGTCTCAGATGTGAGACAACCTTGACATTGTTTATATCAAAAATTTAGTGATTGCTGATTTGCAATGGCTTGATGCAGATCACAACAAAAATGAGTTGTTTGGATCATTACAAATAATAGCAATTCAATGCAATTGCATCATCTTTGCCTAGGTTTTTTCTTTCAGGGATTATTACTGAAGCATTTGGTAGTGATTCACTTTGCACACCTAAGCTACTTTGTTGTTGACTATCCTTTTGGCTACTTGTGGATTTGTAGTCAGTGTCTTGCTTCCTAGTTAATGAGTGCAATGCTGCAGCTTGGCCACACTGAATTGCCCCGGATGATGCAACTGAGCTGGCCTGCAGTGCTACATACTGATGCGTTCTTTTAATTGCTAAAGGCTCTGGTGGTGGAGGCACTTCATGTGGGTCATCATCAGTCAGTTCACCAGAAGGAACCTGCTGATGGTCAGGAGTAATGGCATGTGTAGACAAGACTTGATGCGCTGGCATGGCCCTTGGCTGAGTTTGATGTGATGCCGCTTGTTAACACAACTTGGCCTGCTCCAATGAACTTGTGTCTTTTTGAGCAGTTTGGTAAGTTCTGGTGGTTTTGCTTTGAAGCACATGCTTTGACCTGATACGCATTGACTCAATGTGGGGCGCTCTTGTGAAGGGTGTTGGCATAGTTTGAACTAATGTGCACTGGCATGCTGAAGTTGCAAGGGATGATAAGGAATCCAGCAAGGCATGCTGGTGCAATTAAGACAATGTTGCATGTGGTCTGTATTCCTCCTCTTTAAGCTCATCTTCTGATTCCTCAAGGTATTCACTTACCCTCTGTCAAATACTTTGCAACTGTTGCCTAGATGAGTCCTGTGTATATTACTCTTGGAAGCCGCTTAGTTCTACTAATATATCACATTATACATTAGTCATTTGAGGCAAAAACTCATTCAAAATCTCTTTGGTTCCCAAAGTTGAGGTACAAACAGACATGTGTAGCCGGTGTGGTGGTGTAGAGGTACTCCTGGGAGAAGCTACACAACTCAAGGTGTATGAGGTGTCTGATGGGTGCAATAACCTCTGGGTCCAAACTGCTGGTGTCTTTGTCAGTATGTCTCTATGGTAAAAGGTCCTGCTTCTCTAGCTTCCTAGGTGCTCCAAGTGTCTCCAAAGGCCTCTGTGTGTCTTGTGCACTACCTTGAAAAGCTCCTTGATGGCAGGTCTGAGATGTACTGTTGAAGGCAGGTGCAGTGACCAACTGCTAATCAATAGGGGAGAAGTATTACTGATAGAAGGGATGATTTATTGATGAAGGACTGCTTTCCCTTAAATACTTTTCCTGATTGCCAAGTGATTACTGATGACAAGGTTCTAGAAGATTCTAGGTATCAGTAGAATTCTTGATGACATTGCTATGAGCTAAAAATATGCCAAGAATGCGCTGGAAGGTTCTAAAAGGCACAGCACTCTAGAGCAATCAGGAATCAGTACTGTGGTCCATCCACCCCAATCTACTCAAGGAGATCCCTTGTTAAGCTTCTCCACTATTACAAGAACTATTGCCCTACAAGGTTTTGTCTCACCATCCATGGCAACAAAAGTCCTAGAAGCTTTTGTTCCTAGCAGACAGCAATAGAGAAACACCTTGCAGAGGGTATCAATGACTTAGAGCAAGCTTGGAGTACTAGATTCAGAAGCTTCAATAGACTTCTATATCCCAGAGTGTTCAGCAACAGGTTCCATATATGGGGTATTTTGGATACCTTCCCAGTCAGAATTAACAGACCTTCTAGAGGGCAGAGGCACTTTTATTCTGGCAAGTACAAGGCACACTGTGCAAAGTTTCAGGCACTGTCTGACATTGAGGGTAACATCATCTGGTTTAGTGGGCCATTTGCTGAAAGTAGGCATGACAAAACACTCTAAGTAGAGAACCATCCAGAATTCAGTAGAGGGGAAAAATGTATGGCAGACTTAGCATATATAGGAGAGGATTGTCAGAGATTAGGATGTATTAAAGCTTAAGGAAGCCAAGGAACGGTGTGCTTTGCAGGAAGTAGAAGCTCTACAACAAGATATTTGATCATTTCAGAGTGAGGGTAGAGCATACATTTGGATATCTGAAGAGACTCAGCATATTGGGAGATAAATACAGAGGAAAGTCATATATAGGACAAAACAGCAGAATTGGCAAAATAGCTAAGATACTTCTTAATGCAAGGTATATTCATAAAAGAAGACATCCACTAAGAGAAATGCATCAGGAGCATTATGAAGAGTAAATAAAGCAAGGAAAGACTACTCTGAGCAACAAAGTAAGATTGAGTAAAGCTACCATTAACTATATCCTACCACTGGCATTATGGTAGAAATTATAGTGCCAGATAGTGCCAAATTGATCTGACACTATAAACAGGCTGGCACTATGTGGCACTATCCAACAGAACAGGTCTAGTTTCTACTGCTCTGGAGAAACTTACATGGTTGCTGATGCCTGATTGAAACTAGAGCAAGTTGTATAACTCAACCTGGTGCATGTGTCAGATTGGGTCAGATCACTACTAAAGTGCTTGGAAGACCAAGCCCTTCCTAATGAGGTAGATGATGTTGTCATGAAGATTATCTGGGATTAAGCCAGATGAAGTCTGGGTTCTTAAGCTTGGAAGCTTAGCACATTTATTCTTGAACATCTGAAAGGCAGTCTTGCAGGCTATGTCCCACTTCAAGGTGTTTTCTTTCTTGAGGATATCAGCTCAAGGGGCTACAATACTTGCAAAGAACTTGGCAAATCTCCATTTGTAGGAAACCGTTCCACGGAATGATCCAAGCTCTGATATGCAATGGGGCTGCTTCAGATTCTTAATGACTTCAGTCTTCTGGGGTCTAAGGTCACTCCTGTGGTAGTTACTATGTGTCTCAGGTATTCAACATGTTCCTTCAAGAATTCACACTTTGCTAGCTTGCCATAGTGCTTATTTTCTCATAGTTTCTTCAAGACCTTTTGAATGTGAACCAAGTGTTTCTCTTCTGTCTTGCTGTAACTCAATTTGTTATCTAAGTTGATTACTACAAACCTGTCTAAGTACTTCTGGAAGACTGTTTGCATCAAGGTTAACAATATTGCAATGGCACTGGTTAGGCCAAAGCTAATAACTAAGTACTTGTAATGTTGATATCTGGTCTTGAATGCTGTCATAGGGATGTATTCTGGTTTCACCCTAATCAGGTTGTATCCTGACATGAGGCCAATCTTGCTGAATATGGTGGCTGCATTGAGTTGGTCAAAAAGCTCATCAATCCAAGGTATGGGGTATATATTCTTTATGGTAACTGAGTTGAGGGCTCTGTAGTCAATGCACATCCTAAGTATCCCATCCTGCTTTTTCACAAGAAGTACTGGTGCTCCTCAAGGCAACTTGTTAGGTCTGATGTACCCTTGCTCCAACAGCCAATCTATTTGTCTCTTCATCTCTTCCAACTCCAATGAACTCAATCTGTAAGGTGTCTTACTTACTGGAGGGCTATCTCCTGTGTCAATAGCATAACTCACATCTCTGACTAGTGGTGTTATGATCTGCCGCTTGAATGTTTAAGTTAGATCAGTTTTTAGTCAAATCAATTAGTATATGTTTAGGTTATCAGTATATCAGTATTATCTATGAAATCAGTAGCATTAGTCAGCAAATGAATCAGCAGATCCTTATCAGACAGAAAAAGATATATTAAGTAGGATCTTATTGGGTGATGATGATGCAATCAAATGAGTCATCAGCCACAACCTACATTAGGAAATACAATTAGTCAGCAATTGATCTGGCAAAATGTATATAAGGAGCTGCTGGAACCTCAATAAAAATCAGTTCAAGTTTTAGTGAATACAATACTAGCTAAACTCCCTATTCCTCTACAACTCTTATACCAAGACTTGTAACATTGGTAGCAGCGATAACCAGAAACCTCCCTCCTGAAGAAAGAAGAAAACACCCTCAAGATGTCGGACAATCAAGAATGGAAGAATGCCATGCAGCAAATCCTGGCCCAACAGCAACAGCTACTCCAGATCCTCAGCCAACAGCAACAAGGAATGACTACCATGGCTCAGAGCCAGCAAAGCCCTATCAAGAGCAACTTTAGTGTGAAGGTCAACCGGTACCATGGCAGAGTCAATGAAAACCTGGGAACTTGGCTCTTTCAGATTGAAGAAGCTTTTAAAGCTAAAGGAATTGCTCCAGAGAGCAAGTTGCATTATGCAGCTTCTTACCTGGCAGATGCAGCTTTACAGTGGTACCACAACAAGATCAGGTCAGCTACTATGATGGGATGCTCTACAATCTCTACCTGGGATGAGTTTGTGTCGGAAATTCAGGATGCTTTTGAACCTCCACACCAGCAGACACTACTAAGAAGGAAGTTAAAGACACTCAGACAGAAAGGAATGGTGCAAGAATACATCTATGAGTACAGATGTCTACTTGGACAAATTGAAAGAATGGACCCCTTGGATCAAGTTGAATACTTTATTGATGGGTTGAAAGAAAGAACTCGCAAGGAAGTCAATTACCGAAGACCTCAGACTATTGAAGAAGCCATCAAGATTGCCATTGACTATGACTCAGCTATGTTTGGAGTTGGGAAGCCTACAGTGACTAGTCAGAAAGGCTATAATCATTATGAAAGAAGACAATCAGAAGCAGTACCAATGGAAATAGACGCTATGCAGAAGAATCCCTCCTCAGAAGAATGCAAGAAGAGAGGACTTTGCTTTAATTGCCACCAGCAGGGACATATTGCAAAATACTGCCCTCAGAGAAGAAATGGACACCAGCCAACAAGAACCTTCAACCATATTGAATCCCATGAACACAATAATGAGGAAGATGAGCTTGAAGAAGACTCGGAACTCACCTTCCATATGACAGAAGAGTACTTGTCCCAAATGACTTCAAACTCAGGGAAGTTATTGTACCTGAATGGAGCAATCAATGGAGTACCTGCCAAGATCATGATTGACTCAGGAGCATCGCATGAGTACATGTCAGAGCAATTTGCTTTGAAAGCTGGAATCAACTCGGAACCTACCAAATCAACTTCAGTCTCCACAGCAGATGGGAACTCCCACATAATCAACCGTATTACCCAGCCAGTAAGAATGAAGATCAATGACTATGAAGAAGACCTACAGGCTTATATATTTGGGAACTGCAAGTTTGACCTTGTACTTGGGAAAACCTGGCTATTTTGTCGTAATCCATCAATCAACTGGAGAACCCATGCTACTCAGATCCAAAAAGACAACAAGACCTATGAGCTATTACCTGCCAGGCTGGATTTCAACTTGGTCAATTCCAGTGTGTGTGAGACAAGTGAACTTAGCAAGACCCAGTTCTGTAGAGCACTTAGAAAAGGTACCCAGATGTTCCTCATGGCGGTATTACAGGAGGATTCCTCTATCCCAGCACCCCAGCAGGTCCAGACTCTCTTGAAGAAATATTCAGACGTGTTTCCAGATGAGCTTGTAAGCCTACCACCAGTCAGAGACGTGGATCATGCCATTGACACAGGAGATAGCCCTCCAGTGAGCAAGACACCTTACAGAATGAGTCCATTGGAATTGGAGGAAATGAAGAAACAAATTGATCAGCTATTGGAGCAAGGATACATCAGGCCCAGCAAGTCACCTTGGGGAGCACCAGTGCTTTTTGTGAAAAAGAAGGATGGAACACTTAGGATGTGCATTGACTACAGAGCCCTGAACTCAGTTACCGTCAAGAATAAGTACCCCATACCTCGGATTGATGAGCTTTTGGACCAACTTAATGGAGCCACTATTTTCAGCAAGATCGACCTCATGTCAGGATACAACCAGATTAGGGTGAAACCAGAAGATATCCCTAAGACAGCATTCAGGACCAGATATGGACATTACGAGTACTTAGTCATGAGTTTTGGCCTCACTAATGCCCCTGCAACATTCATGACGCTGATGCAGACTGTCTTTCAGGAGTACTTAGACAAGTTTGTGATAATCTACCTGGATGACATATTGATATACAGCAAGACAGAAAAGGATCACATGGTGCACATTGAAAAGGTCTTGAAGAAACTAAGAGAGAACAAGCTATACGGCAAGCTAGCCAAGTGTGAATTCTTCAAGGAACACGTAGAATATCTGGGACACATAGTGACTAGCACAGGAGTAACCTTAGACCCCAAGAAGGTGGAAGTAATCAAGAATTTGAAGCAGCCCCATAGCATATCAGAACTCAGATCCTTCCTTGGAATGGTTTCCTATTATCGGAGATTTGTCAAGTCATTTGCAAGTATTGCAGCCCCTTTAACTGATATCCTCAAGAAAGAGAATACCTACAAGTGGGACATAGCTTGTGAGACTGCCTTCCAGACGCTAAAGAATGAACTTGCTAAGTTACCAAGCTTAAGAATACCAGACTTCAGAAAAGAGTTCACTCTATGCACAGATGCTTCAGATTATGCAATTGGTGGAGTGCTGAGCCAAGAACACGAGGGAAAGGACTACCCTGTTGCCTTTGAATCCAAGAAACTGAACTCAGCAGAACAAAACTATCCAGTCCATGAGAAGGAGATGCTTGCTATAATACACTGTTTGAAGACATGGAGATGCTATATTGAAGGAGTCAAATGCACTGTGAAGACTGATCATGCCTCCCTCAAGTATATATTTACTCAGAAGGTACTCTCTAGAAGAATGACAAGATGGAGTGAATACATTCAGCAATTTGACCTGGAGATTGTCTACTGCCCTGGAAAAAACAACACGGTTGCTGATGCCTTATCAAGATTAGATCAAGTTGCACAACTCAACTTGGTGCATGAATCAGATTGGCCTAGCCTATTACCAAAGTACTTGGAGGACCAAGCCATTCCTAATGAGGTGGATGAAGATATCAAGAAGATAATCCGGGATGAAGCCAGCAAATTTGTTGTACAGGATGAAACACTCTACCGAATTGTTGATGGAAGCCCTATTGCCTATTGTCCTTATGTTGCTCGCCTGGATTTAATACATAAGCTACACAATGGATATGGACATCTTGGGATTGAAGGAACCTATAGCCTTGTAAAAGCCAGAGCATGGTGGCCCAGAATGAAACAAGACATTGAGAAGCTAGTAAAAACATGCCCAAACTGCCAAATCAATCAAGGCCAGCCACAAAGAATTGCCGAACTCTTCCCTTTGGAGCCTGTAAGACCATTTGAGAGATGGGGAATTGACTTTATTGGAAGACTGCCAACTACCAGGAAATGTAACCGTTGGATCCTAGTAGCTATTGACCATGCCACTAAATGGCCAGTTGCTAAAGCCGTACCAATAGCCAGTGAACAAGAAGTTGCAAGTTTCATTTACCATGAGATCCTGATGAAGTTTGGATGCCCTGTGGAGATCTTATCCGATAGAGGTGCAAACTTTATGGCAAAGACATTAGAGGCTTACCTGGAAATGCAGCAGATCAGACACTTGAAAACCTCGGCATATCACCCCAGAACTAATGGAGTCACTGAGCGGTTTAATGGATTATTTGGAAAAATGCTGACTAAGTATGCAAATGGAGTTGTCAGTAGATGGGATGAGTATATAGACCAAGCACTCTTTGCATGCAGAGTCAGAGTACACAACACCACCCAGCAATCACCATTTTACTTAGTTTATGGATGTGAACCTAGGATTCCAGGAGATCTCACACAACCCAAGCTTACAGATGCCTTAGAAGATGAACTTAGTCAGCCAAGTAGACACCAGCAACTGGAACAAAGACGTCAAGAGGCACAGACCAAAGTATCTCAAAGTGCAGAAAAGATGAAGCAGAGATTTGATAAGACTATAGCACCAGAAGCATTGACAGTTGGGAACTTTGTATTGCTAAGAAACAACACTCGGAAGAAGTTTGAGCCACAATGGACAGGACCATTCAAGATCATCAGAGAATGTCCATTTGCAACTTACCAACTGGTGGACAAGCAAGGTAATATCCGGGAAGACTTAGTGCATAGGGACAGACTCAAGCTTGCAAGACTTGCTGATAATACTGAACCATCAAGATATTGGTATCACAAGAAAAGAGATTCAGGAGAACTCTCTCAACTTTAGTAGGGGAGAATGTTATGATCTGCCGCTTGAATGTTTAAGTTAGATCAGTTTTTAGTCAAATCAATTAGTATATGTTTAGGTTATCAGTATATCAGTATTATCTATGAAATCAGTAGCATTAGTCAGCAAATGAATCAGCAGATCCTTATCAGACAGAAAAAGATATATTAAGTAGGATCTTATTGGGTGATGATGATGCAATCAAATGAGTCATCAGCCACAACCTACATTAGGAAATACAATTAGTCAGCAATTGATCTGGCAAAATGTATATAAGGAGCTGCTGGAACCTCAATAAAAATCAGTTCAAGTTTTAGTGAATACAATACTAGCTAAACTCCCTATTCCTCTACAACTCTTATACCAAGACTTGTAACAGTGGTAAGCTTACAAGTTCATCAGGAGACATGCCCAAATATTCCTTAAATAGTCTGGACCTTTAAGGAAGATGGAGTAGGGAAATCCTCCTGCATTACTGCCATCAGGTACCACTGAGTACCTTCTCTAAGTGTTCTACAGGACTGTGTTTTGCTAAGCTCACTTGTTACATACACACTGGAGTTGACTAAGCTGAAATCCAGTCCAGCAGGTCATAGCTCATAGGTCTTGTTGTCCTACTGGATCTGAGTAGTATAGGTTATCCAGTTGATTGATGGATTACAAAAAAATAGCTAGGTTTTCCCAGGTACAAGGTCAAGTTTGCAGTTCCCAAATATATAAGCCTGTAGGTCTTCTTCACAGTCATTGATCTTCACCCTCACTTGCTGAGTAATACAGCTGATTTTGTGAGAGTTCCCATCTGCTATTGAGACTGAAGTTGATTTGGTGGGTTCCAAGTTGATTCCAACCATCAATGCATATTGCTCTGACATGTACCTGTGTGATTCTCCTGAGTCAATCATGATATTGGCAGGTACTCCATTGATTGCTCCATTTAAGTATAGTAACTTTCCTAGGTTTAAGGTCACTTGGGATTGGTATTCTGCTGTCATATGGAAGGTGAGTTCTGAGACTTCTTCAAGTTCATCCTCCATGTTACTACACTCAATGGCTTCAATATGGCTTCAGGTTCTTGTTGTCTGGTGTCCATTTCTTCTATGAGGGCAGTACTTGCAAAATGTCCCTGCTGGTGGCAATTAAACAAAGTCCTTTTCTCTTGCCATCTTATGTGGTAGGATTCTTCTACATAGCATCTAGTTTCATTGGCAATGCTTCTGATTCTCTCCACTCATAGTGATTATAGCTTCTCTGATTAGTTGCTTTAGGCTTCTTAACTCCAAATATATCTGAGTCACAATCAATGGCAATTGTGAAGGCTTCTTTGATAGTCTGAGGTCTTTGAAAATTCACTTCCTTGCAAGTTCTTTCTTTGTACCCATTTATATAGTATTCAGCTTGATCCAGGGGGTTTATTCTTTCATTGGTCAGAGTAGACATTCATATTCATAGATGTACTCTTGAATCATTCCTTTCTGCCTGAGTGTCTTCAACTTCCTTCTTAGTAGTGTTTGCTGGTGCAAAGGTCTAAAGGCTCCTGAATTTCCACACAAACTTACCCCTGGTAGAGATTGTAGAGCATCCCATCATGGTGGCAAACCTGATACAGTTGTGGTACCACTGTAAGGCTGCAAATGCTAAGTAAGAAGCTACAAAATGGAACTTGCTCTCTGGAGCAATTCACTTAGCCTTGAAAACTGCTACAATCTGGAGTGCCAAGTTGTCAGGTTTCATTGACTCTACCATGATATTGGTTGACCTCACCACTAAAGTTGCTCTTGACAGGGTTTTGCTGGTTCTGGGCTATGGTAGTCATTACTTGTTGCTGCTGGCCAAGGATCTAGAGCAGCAGTTGCTGTTAGGCCAAGATTTGCTGCATAGCATCCTTCCATTGTTGATTTTCTGACATCTTGAGAGAGGATTCTTCTTTCTTCAGGAGGGATGTTACTGGTTCTTGCTGCTACCAATGTTACAAGTCTTGGTATAAGTGTTGCAGAGGAATAGGGATTTTAGCTAGTATTGTATTCACTAAAGCTTGAACTGAATTTTATTGAGGTACCAGCAGCACCTTGTATATATTTTACCAGATCAATTGCTGACTATTGGTATTTCCTGATGTAGGTTGTGGCTGATGACTCATTTGATTGCATCATCATCACCCAAAAAGAGCCTACTTAATATATATATTTCTGCCTGATAAGGATCTGCTATTTCATCTGCTGACTAATACCACTGATTTGATAGACAACACAGATATACTGATAGGATAAATATATAACTTGTTGATTTGACTAGAAACTGATCTAACTTAAACATTCAAGTGGTAGATGTTAACAGTTGGCTCTCTCACTTGGAACTTGTAATACCTTTGAGAAATGCGGATTGACTTTAGTGGAAGACTTCCCTCCACTAGGAAATGCAATTGATGGATCCTGGTTGCAATTGGCCATGCCACCATATAGCCAGTGGCCAGAGCCATATCAGTTGCCAGTGAACAAGAAGTTGCAAGTTTCATCCACCATGGGATCTTTATGAGGCTTGGTTGCCCTGTAGAACATCAATCTGATAGAAGAGCAAACTTTATGTCAAAAGCATAGGAAGCCTACCTTGGTATGCTGCAGATTAAACATTTTCAAACAATGGCATATAACCCTAAAACTAATGGAGTTGCACAGCAGTTTATGTTGCAAGAACTTGTAAGTCTACCTAGATATTTACCTAACTTAGTCACCAAGATCATTACTTTTGAGTCCTAGGGAATACCAAACAAATTCCTTGTTGTGACTCCCTTGAAATATTTTGCCTAAAGTACCAGGTACTCAGAACATCAAATTCTCAAAGTTTTCCAACAGCCCCAAACTTTGCACACATGCTCTTAAGACCTAACTTGACCTATACTATGGGTTTGCAATGCTAAGACCTTGCAAAGTAGAAATACTACTATTATATTCAATAAATCATAAAGTGAAAGCCACATAATCTACTTGTTATCCCAAATCACTTCCAATATCTCCAAGACTCTTACAACAGTTTAAGGTTTAGTTGGAACATTGCTGACCAGGTATGCAAATGGAGCTGTAAGTACAAGGGACAAGAATATTGTCTAAGCACTATTTGCTTGCAGAGCAAGGGTGCATAATAATAACAAACAATTGCCATTTTGGTAAGTGCAACAATGCTCAGCATGTATTCTATGAGATCTCACACAACTAGAACTCACCATCCACTTGAAGGATGAATGTTAAAAGTCTTGGTATAAGAGTTGTAGTGGAATAGGGAGTTTAGCTAGTATTGTACTCACTAAAATTGAACTGATTTTTATTGAGGTGCCAGCAGCTCCTTTTGTGCATTTTACCAGATCAATTGCTAACTAATTGTATTTCTTAATGTAGGCTGTAGCTGATGACTCATTTGATTGCATCATCATCACCCAATAAGTTCCTACCTAGTATATCTATAAAATATATCTATTTTTGTCTGATGAGGATCTGCTGATTCATTGGCTAACTAATGCTACTGATTTGATAGATAATATAGATACACTGATAAGCTAAACATATAACTAACTGATTTGACTAACAACTGATCTAACTTAAATATTCAAATAGTTCATCATAACAGAGTTTAGTCTGCCTAATAGATATTGATAATTGGAACAAAAATATCAGGGAGCACAAGCCAAAATCTCAAAAGGGGCAGAAAAATGAAGCAGACATTTGATAAGACTAAATCACCAGAGTATCAAACAGTTGGGAACATTGTACTGCTAAGAAACAGCAGTCAGAGGATCTTTGTAGCACAATGGACAGGACCATTCAATGTCATCAGCAAATATCCATTTGCAACTTACCAGCCAGTAGACAAACATGGGTATGCTCAAGAATATTTTGTTTCTAGAGACAGACTCAAGCTTTTCAGACTTACTGACAATACTGAACAACGAAGAAGCTGGTATACAAGAAAAGTGGTTTGGGAGAACCCTCTCAGCTTTAGTACGGTAGAATGTTGTGAAATACTGCATAAATACTTAAGTTAAATCAGTTTTAGTCAAATCAGTAAGTTTTATGCTTAGCCTATCAGTATATTATTATTGTCTATCAAATCAGTAATAGTAGTCAGCAGTTGATTTAGCTGGTTCTTACTCAACAGAAATATATATATCAAGTGCAATGTAGGTGAGTGATGATTATGCAATTATATGAGTAATCAGTTACATCCTTTACTAGGAAATGCAATCAGTCAGCAATTGAGACAGTAAATTGTATATCAGGAGTGGCTGGAACCTCAGTAAGGATCACTTCAAGTTGTGATGATTACAATGATAGTTAAATTCCCTTTTCCTCTACAACTCTTTGATCAAGACTTGTAGCCCCCATGTATTTGTATCAGTTGCTTAAAGCAGAGTTGGGTTGGAAGCAAAAAGCAACTGATTCTAAGTAGGACAACTTTACCAAAGAATGCCAGACTTCTCCTGAGTACAAGCAGATTTATTCACTATTTAATAGGCAATTCATATAAACTAAAATCAGAGCATATATGTAAGCGCACTGGAGTCAGGCAGGCAGAGGGAATATATTGCTCCAGTATCAAAAGTATTTGCAAATATCCGAGAAGTATTTACTTATTAATGACAAGACTGGCAGCAACTAAGCATATGTTTGCAAGCTGCATATGTTACCAGCAATGCAAGGTAGATGGTCACTTTGCAAGTATTATGCAGGAAAGCTGTATAGATGAGGTGATGGAAGTGTGTCAATTACATCAGGTGTGCATGTGAATAGAGATTAGTAAGCAGGAGGCCATATTTTGCTTTAAGTTGATCAATACATGGAATACCCACTTTACTAATGGGTCAGCCAAAAATTGAGGTAATTCTGTTACAAAATATATGAATAGAACAATAGGAGGTAGCAAAAGTCAATACCTTGTGGTTAAATGATACAGTAGCACTACATAGTATCAGCTGTGGGCTGCTGTTCTGATGTTATATTTATTGTAAATACTTGCAATCCCACCTGCATATTGACATAACATAGTTGCTTTACATATTATTTGTGGATCTTAGAAACAGTGACCAAATCTTCATTAAATTGCTCTAATTCATTCCTGATTATTGATGGACTGGAGATCAGGTTTTCTGTTGTAAAAACTTCTGATACAACCTAAATACTCACCCAACATAGTAACTTAGATCATCACCCACAAGTCAATATACAGAATAAATGTAGTTAACTTAGTCTACTGTCCAACATATGAAATGATTGCAAACAGACATATTAAGCTATCTGCTAGAGACAGATTAATATCTTATGTGAAAATTAGGACTATTCAGTGTGCATATTTAGTTGAATAGGATTGTAGTCAAAGTTTATAGCTCTACTAGGATATTCACCTTACTTAGCTACCTCTATTATCACCTACAAATCTCTAACAATACTGTTCAAATTCCTTGTTGGGATTTTCATAGAATATTTCCATCAATATATTAGGTATCCATAACTTGAGAATTATCAAAGTTGTCCTTGCAGCCAAAACTTTGGAAACATTGCCTTGGGATCTATCTAAGCATATTTGAATTTGATAATTCATTCAGTAAAAGCCATATAATCTTGTTACTCTCCAATACACTTCTATTTTCCCCATAACTCTTACAACATGCTATGAGCTCCAAGCTATATCCTCTCATGACTTATTGCCTAGATGAAGGTGGTAGAGCAAAGCAAGGCAACCCTTCCTATAGCCTGCTTACTGTGACTTGTACTGGCACTAGTCAAGGAGCTGTTAAGGATTTGAAAGAGATAATGTTGCAAGTCTTGGTATAAGAGTTGTAGTGGAATAGGGAGTCTAGCTAGTATTGTATTCACTAAAACTTGAACTGATTTTTATTAAGGTTCTAGCAGCTCCTTATACACATTTTGCCAGATCAATTGCTGACTAATTGTATTTCCTAATATAGGTTGCGGCTGATGACTCATTTGATTGCATCATCATCACCCAAAAAGAGCCTACATACTATATCTATTTCTGTCTGATAAGGATCTGCTGATTCATTTGCTGACTAATACTACTGATTTCATAGATAATACTGATATACTGATAATCTAAATATATACTAATTGATTTGACTAAAAAAACTGATCTAACTTAAACATTCAAGCGGCAGATCATAACATTCTCCCCTACTAAGGTTAAGAGGGTTCTCCTGAATCTCTTTTCTTGTGATACCAATATCTTGATGGTTCAGTATTATCAGCAAGTCTTGTAAGCTTGAGTCTGTCCCTATGCTCTAAGTCTTCCTGGATATTACCTTGTTTGTCCACCAGTTGGTAAGTAGCAAATGGACATTCTCTGATAATCTTGAGTGGTCCTGTCCATTGTGGCTCAAACTTCTTCCAAGTGTTGTTTCTTAGCAATACAAAGTTCCCAACTGTCAATGCTTCTGGTGCTATAGTCTTATCATATCTCTGCTTCATCTTTTCTGCACTTTGAGATACTTTGGTCTGTGCCTCTTGACGTCTTTATTCCAGTTGCCGGTGTCTACCTGGCTGACTGAGTTCATCTTCTAAGGCGTCTGTAAGCTTTGTTTGGGTAAGATCTCCTGGAATCCTTGGTTCACATCCATACACTAAGTAAAATGGTGATTGCTGGGTGGTGTTGTGTACTTTGACTCTGCATGCAAAGATTGCTTGGTCTATATACTCATCCTATCTACTGACAACTCCATTTGCATACTTGGTCAGCATTTTTCCAAATAATGCATTAAACCACTCAGTGACTCCATTAGTTCTGGGGTGATATGCCAAGGTTTTCAGGTGTCTGATCTGCTGCATTTCCAGGTAAGCCTCTAATGGCTTTGCCATAAAGTTTGCACCTCTATCAGATAAGATCTCCACAGCGCATTCAAACTTCATCAGGATCTCATGGTAAATGAAACTTGCAACTTCTTGTTCACTGGCTATTGGTACAGCTTTAGCAACTGGCCATTTAGTGGCATGGTCAATTGCTACTAGGATTCAATGGTTGCATTTCCTGGTGGTTGGCAGTCTTCCAATAAAGTCAATTCCCCATCTCTCAAATGGTCTTACAGGCTCCAAAGGGAAGAGTTTGGCAATTCTTTGTGGCTGGCCTTGATTGATTTGGCAGTTTGGGCATGTTTTTACTAGCTTCTCAATGTCTTGTTTCATTCTGGGCCACCATGCTCTGGCTTTCACAAGACTATAGGTTCCTTCAATTCCAAGATGTGCATATCCATTGTGTAGCTTATGTATTAAATCCAGGTGAGAAATATAAGGGCAATAGGCAATAGGGCTTCCATCAACAATTCGGTAGAGTGTTTCATCCTGTACTACAAATTTGCTGGCTTCTTCATGGATTATCTTCTTGATATCTTCATCCACCTCATTAGGAATGGCTTGGTCCTCCAAGTACTTTGGTAATAGGCTAGGCCAATGTGATTCATGCACCAAGTTGAGTTGTGCAACTTGATCTAATCTTGATAAGGCATCAGCAACCGTGTTGGTTTTTCCAGGGCAGTAGACAATCTCCAGGTCAAATTGCTGAATGTATTCACTCCATCTTGTCATTCTTCTAGAGAGTACCTCTGAGTAAATATATATTTGAGAGAGGCATGATCAGTCTTCACAGTGCAATTGACTCCTTCAATATAGCATCTCCATGTCTTCAAACAGTGTATTATAGCAAGCATTTCCTTCTCATGGACTGGATAGTTTTGTTCTGCTGAGTTCAGTTTCTTGGATTCAAAGGCAAACAGGGTAGTCCTTTCCCTCGTGTTCTTGGCTCAGCACTCCACCAATTACATAATCTGAAGCATATGTGCACAAAGTGAACACTTTTCTGAAGTCTGGTATTCTTAAGCTTGGCAGCTTAGCAAGTTCATTCTTGAGCGTCTGGAAGGCAGTCTCACAAGCTATGTCCCACTTGTAGGTATTGTCTTTCTTGAGGATATCAGTTAAAGGGGTTGCAATACTTGCAAACGACTTGACAAATCTCCAATAATAGGAAGCCATTCCAAGGAATGATCTGAGCTTTGATATAGTATGGGGCTGTTTCAGATTCTTGATTACTTCCACCTTCTTTGGGTCTAAGGTTACTCCTGTGCTAGTCACTATGTGTCTCAGGTATTCAACGTGCTCCTTGAAGAATTCACACTTGGCTAGCTTGCCATATAGCTTGTTCTTGTTGAAATATTGGACTATTTGGTATCATTCAGCAGCCAAAAATTTACTTAACAATTCTAGGCTAGTCTTAGTCACTGTAGGACTCATTTACTGCCTTAACTTTGCCACTTTCTCCACATATATGATCTTATGATTATTCCCCTATAAGTCAGGATCAAATCAGCACTATTACCAAACATTATGTACTAACGCTGAAACTGTTACAGAATGCTCCTGAATATTGAGAAACCCTCCCTACTTAGTGTTGCAGCTGTATTACTTCTACAAAGGTATAAATACTGAGCTTCTTTATGAATAAACAACAGTTCAACTATTATCACTATTTCTTGATAAGTTCCTTATATCCAAATCACTTCTTGAGATGGAAGATACTTCTACCAGTTCCAGATCAGAACAGATTATCCCAGTTAGGAGATCTACCAGAATAAGAAATGCCCCTGGATCCTGGTGGCAGACATCCAATGATCATGAAGAAGCTTATCTTGCTTTATGTGCCAAACCTCAAAATCTGGAACAGGCAATGCAAGGTCCAGATGCAACTAAGTGGCAACAAGCCATGCAGGAGGAGTACCAATCACTGATCAAGGCAAAAACGTGGAACTGGTAGATTTACCAAATGGGAGAAATCCAATAGGATGTAGATGGGTCTACAAGATCAAGAAAACCTCAAATGGTGCCGTTGATAAGTACAAGGCTAGATTGGTAGCTAAAGGCTATTCCCAGATCCAGGGACTAGACTTTAAGGAAACATTTGCTCCGGTTGCCAAGTTTAACTCTATTAGGACAGTTCTAGCCCTGGCAGCTCTACACAGTCTAGATCTACACCAAATGGACATCAAAACCGCCTTTCTAAATGGGGATTTGCAAGAAACTATATATATGGAGCAACCAGAAGGTTTTACCAATCCAAAAAGCCCCCATAAGGTGTGCAAACTTAGAAAATCGTTGTATGGGCTTAAGCAGGCGCCCAGAGCATGGTATAACAAGATTGACACATATCTAGAGGAAATTGGGTTCTCTTGTAGCACTGCAGATCACAGTATATATGTGAAACAGCTCAAAAAGGATGTGATCATCCTAGTTCTTTATGTGGACGACCTAATTATAGCTACAAGTGATCAAGAGGCACTTAAACAGACGAAATCAGATCTCTTCAGCAAGTTTGAGATGAAAGATCTTGGAAAATTGAGCTATTTTCTTGGAATTGAGGTCATATTTGACATACCTACGCAGAAAATTGTGCAGAATCAGTCTAAGTACATCAGGGACATTCTTAGACGCTTCAAAATGGAAAATTGCAAGCCTGCAGCAACCCCTTTGGACAACAACCTGCAATTAAGCAAATCTCAGCCAGTCATAGATGAAAACGGCTCAAATATGGACCAAAACTTTCCCTATCAATCAATGGTTGGTAGCCTAATGTACTTGATGGTGTCTACACATCCAGATATTGCAGTAGCAGTTGGAATAGTCAGTCAATTCATGCAGAATTATGGATCAGATCAAATTGCAGCAGTTAAGTGGATTTTCAGATATCTACAAGGTACCATAAATATGGTACTGGAATACTCTGGAGCAGCTAATAGGCAAGAATTTGGTGGTTATAGTGATTCAGATTGGGGTAGGGATCTGATTGACAGATGCTCTACCACAGGCTATGTATTTCTTTATGCTGGTGCAGCTATTACTTGGAATTGCAAGAAACAACCAACTGTAGCACTATCTACAACTGAAGCCAAATATATGGCTGCATGTCAAGCAACTAAGGAGGCTATATGGCTACAAAAATTATTCAAAGACTTAGGTTTTAATTCAGGTGAACCAACATGTACTTACAAGGATAATCAAAGTTGTATTTCATTCGCTAGAAATCCTACTAATCATGCCAGAACTAAGCACATTGATATACAGCATCACTTTGTGAGGGAAGCTGTAAAAAATAACTTAGTGGAGCTGGTTTACTGCCCAACTGACAAAATGGTGGCAGACATATTGACAAAACCACTAGCTAGGCCACAGTTTGAGATCCTTAGAGAGAAATTGGGATTAAGAAATTATTTAGTTGCGGGGGAGTGCTGAAATATTGGACTATTTGGTATCATTCAGCAGCCAAAAATTTACTTAACAATTCTAGGCTAGTCTTAGTCACTGTAGGACTCATTTACTGCCTTAACTTTGCCACTTTCTCCACAAATATGATCTTATGATTATTGCCCTATAAGTTAGGATCAAATTAGCACTATTACCAAACATTATGTACTAACGCTGAAACTGTTACAGAATGCTCCTGAATATTGAGAAACCCTCCCTACTTAGTGTTGCAGCTGTATTACTTCTACAAAGGTACAAATACTGAGCTTCTTTATGAATAAACAACAGTTCAACTATCATCACTATTTCTTGATAAGTTCCTTATAACCAAATCACTTCTTAAATTGCAACAGTTCTCTCTCAGCTTCTCCAAGACCTTTTCAATGTGCAATACATGATCCTCTTCTGTCTTGCTGTATATCAATATGTCATCCAGGTAGATTTTCACAAACGTGTCTCAGTACGCCTGAAAGACAGTCTGCATCAGCGTCAGGAATGTTGCAGGGGCATTAGTGAGGCCAAAACTCATGACTAAGTACTTGTAATGTCCATATCTGGTCCTAAATGCTGTCTTAGGAATATCTTCTGGTTTCACCCTAATTTGGTTGTATCCTGACACGAGGTCAATCTTGCTGATAATAGTGGCTCCATTAAGTTGGTCCAAAAGCTCATCAATCTAAGGTATGGGGTACTTATTCTTGACGGTAACTGAGTTCAGGGCTCTGTAGTCAATGCACATCCTAAGTGTTCCATCCTTCTTTTTCACAAAAAGCACTGGTGCTCCCCAGGGTGACTTGCTGGGCCTGATGTATCCTTGCTCCAATAGCTGATCAATTTGTCTCTTCATTTCCTCCAATTCCAATGGACTCATTCTGTAAGGTGTCTTGCTCACTGGAGGGCTATTTCCTGTGTCAATGGCATGATCCACGGCTCTGACTGGTGGTAGGCTTACCAGCTCATCTGAGAACACGTCTTAATTTTTTTTCAAGAGAGTCTGGACCTGCTGGGGTGCTGGGGTAGAGGAATCCTCCTGTAATACCGCCATGAGGAACATCTTGGTACCTTTTCTAAGTGCTCTACAGAACTGGGTCTTGCTAAGTTCACTTGTCTCACACACACTGGAATTGACCAAGTTGAAATCCAGCATGGCAGGTAATAGCTCATAGGTCTTGTTGTCTTTTTGGATCTGAGTAGCATGGGTTCTCCAGTTGATTGATGGATTACGACAAAATAGCCAGGTTTTTCCAAGTACAAGGTCAAACTTGCAGTTCCAAAATATATAAGCCTGTAGGTCTTCTTCATAGTCACTGATCTTCATTCTTACTGGCTTGGTAATACGGTAGTTTATGTGGGAGTTCCCGTCAGCTTTGGAGACTGAAGTTGAGTTGGTAGGTTCCAAGCTGATTCCAGCTTCCAAAGCAAATTGATCTGACATGTACTCATGCAATGCTCCTGAGTCAATCATGATCTTGGCAGGTACTCCATTGATTACTCCATTCAAATTTAATAGCTTTCCTGAGTTTGAGGTCATCTGGGATAGGTATTCTTCTGTCATGTGGAAGGTGAGTTCTGAGTCTTCTTCAAGCTCATCTTCCACATTACTGTGCTGATGGGACTTAATGTGGTTGAAGGTTCTTGTTGGCTGGTGTCCAATTCTTTTCTGAGGGCAGTACTTTGCAATATGTCCCTGCTGGTGGCAATTGAAGCAAAGTCCTTTCTTCTTGCATTCTTCTGAGGAGGGATTCTTCTGCATAGCATCTATTTCCATTGGTACTGCTTCTGATTGTCTTCTTTCATAATGATTGTAGCCTTTCTGATTAGTCACTGTAGGCTTCCCTACTCCAAACATAGCTGAGTCATAGTCAATGGCAATCTTGATGGCTTCTTCAATAGTCTGAGGTCTTTGGTAATTCACTTCCTTGCGAGTTCTTTCTTTCAACCCATCAATAAAGTATTCAACTTGATCCAAGGGGTCCATTCTTTCAATTTGTCCAAGTAGACATCTGTACTCATAGATGTATTCTTGAACCATTCCTTTCTATCTGAGTGTCTTTAACTTCCTTCTTAGTAGTGTCTGCTGGTGTGGAGGTTCAAAAGCATCCTGAATTTCCAACACAAACTCATCCCAGGTAGAGATTGTAGGGCATCCCATCATAGTGGCTGACCTGATCTTGTGGTACCACTGTAAGGCTGCATCTGCCAGGTAAGAAGCTGCAAAATGCAACTTGCTTTCTGGAGCAATTCCTTTAGCTTTAAAAGCTTCTTCAATCTGAAAGAGCCAAGTTCCCATGTTTTCATTGACTCTGCCATGGTACCTGTTAACCTTCACACTAAAGTTGCTCTTGACAGGGCTTTGCTGGCTCTGAGCTATGGTAGTCATTCCTTGTTGCTGTTGGGCCAGGATTTGCTGCATGGCATTCTTCCATTCTTGATTGTCCAACATCTTGAGGGTGGTTTCTTCATTGCTCAGGAGGGAGGTTTCTGGTTATCGCTGCTACCAATGTTACAAGTCTTGGTATAAGAGTTGTAGAGGAATAGGGAGTTTAGCTAGTATTGTATTCATTAAAACTTGAACTGATTTTTATTGAGGTTCCAGCAGCTCCTTATATACATTTTGCCAGATCAATTGCTGACTAATTGTATTTTCTAATGTAGGCTGTGGCTGATGACTCATTTGATTGCATCATCATCACCCAATAAGATCCTACTTAATATATTTATTTCTGTCTGATAAGGATCTGCTGATTCATTTGCTGAGTAATGCTACTGATTTCATAGATAATACTGATATACTGATAACCTAAACATATACTAATTGATTTGACTAAAAAAACTGATCTAACTTGAACATTCAAGCGGCAGATCATAACAATAACAACCCTTCATGTCAGCTTGAAGGACACACAAAAACCCAAGTATGGTATGCACATAAAGGTATGTATAGAGAATAAGAGATTCTTGCCATAAATGACACATGATTGTCCATGATGATCACATCAGAGTCATGAAAAAATGCCTAAAGTTGGATATAGTTCCCAACAACACTGTTTGAGCTGGGATAACAAATGACCAACTAAATACAACAGTATGCATAATACCCAAATGCCCCATAAGACCAAGTGACCTGATTATACAAAATGATGTAGTGGCCATTGCAGTTGCAGTAAATAACTGACTTATTGGTGGGAGTTGATTGTTTCTGTATAAGCTGGGCATATACAAACACTGGTAAGATATTTAGAAATCTTACTGACTTATATCATTGTTGTAACAAAGATGAATAGCAACAGTGCAACAATTACAGCAATAAAACTGTCCTACTCTCCTACTATCAAAAAAAATTGATGCAAAAACCAATTGCCAGTACAAGAGATCTCATTAAAGATGCCTGTAGTTTCAACAAATGAAAGAATGTTGGTAGCTAAGGAGGTATCCAACTATCTAGAAAGAAATTTCAATCCCAAAATTGTGAATAGAGCAAAAATTTGAAGTACAAAGCTTGAAATGCTTAGTGGCTGACAACAGACAACAAACAGTGACACTACAACCTCTTTGGCAGGTAGGTTGCAACCATATTTTTATAGCTCACATGTCATAATCAGTAGGTACCTGCAGGTAGAAGTAGCCCAGGAATGTTGTCCTAAGACATCTTTTATAACACTCTTTGGATTACACAAATGGGAATAAGTACACCTTGGCCCGTGCAATGCCCACACTATGCTCAAATGAATGATTAATTAGACTTGTTCCATTGTGCCATTGATCATAGTGCCAGAAAGTGCTGTATATTTTGTTATTAATTTGATATTTTAGGGTCATATACATGTCAATTTTGATCCCAAATTGGCACTGTATGGCACCATCTGGCACTCTGAGGCATGATCAGGCATCATCTGGCATGCTATGGCACTATTGGGCACTATGATCAGCTGGAATGATGGAACAAGTCTATTAAGTATTGGGAATTCATATTGGCAATGTTCCCTTGTGTATCTGGACTACATCACAGTACATTTTCCAGATGTGGACAACATATACAAGATGTGCAATGCAACCTGGCTGCCCTCCTCAAGAACTGGCTCAAAACTCATCCCAAGAAGTGCCACTTACTATATACAATGCTGCTACTCTGGGGCCACAAGATCTCAGGGGAGAGTATATACTCATCTATTGGTTACAATTTGAGCAATGCCTTGGATATATAGAACTTATCCAGAAATAGAAACAATAGTTGAACAACTGTTTATTCATAAAGAAGCTTGGTATTGATACCTTTGTGAAAGTAGTACAGCTGTAATACTAAGTAAGGGGAGCTTCTCAACACTTAGGAGCATTTGGTAACAGCGTCAGGGTTAGTATAAGATGCGTGGAAAAAGTGCCAATTTAATCTTGACTATAGGGGCATTGTCATGGGATCATAGATCTAAAGAAAGTGACAAAGTTAGGGCTGTGAGTTAATCCAAAAGTGACAAAGACTAGCCCAGTATTGTGAAGTATACTTTTAGCTGCTGAAGGATATCAGATAGTACAATAAGTCAACACTATCCTTATATTGCAGGCAACCCAAGATAAACCTGCGCCAAAGAATTTTAATGCTTTATCTGGTTTTGTTGCATCAGCTGGTTGCTATGGCTGCTGTGTTCAAAACTTTGCAAAGATAGCTACCTCCATATACAAGTTGAGGTAAAAAGGCCAGTGAATTGTGTGGTTGAGACCTGAAAGGAAAATAAATGATCAGCTGAAACATTGACCAATATGACTCCAAGTCGTACATTTTTCCAATAAGGACCTGGGGTATGCTATTAGCTGTGATGTATGTCTCACCAACAAATATGCCATGCTGGAGCAACACAATCAACCTGGTGAGTTCTACCTAATTAAGTATGTGAGCAGTTTGCTAAACAAACAAACTTTCAGCTTGCAATATTTCATTGAAAGGCAAGGAACACCGGGATGCAGACAATTGCAGTTGCTATCCCATTTGTCAGGTATGCGTCTGTGATGATATGGATAGGATGGACCCTGCTCTAAGAATAGGGAGAAGTATTTTTGGTATGCATTTACAAACAAACAGAAGAGAGATTTCTGAAGATAACGGTTCAGTAAAAAGTTTAAGAGAATAAACTGTGGCTCCTCCCATGGCAATTTCAAGCCACAGTAACACCAGTAGGTGCCAGCAAAAAAATCCTATGTGATGGATACGTGTCATTGGAATATAGTGATCCTTTAGCAACAAACAAGATGCTCAAAAAGATATTATTGGAAACAGTTGATTACTGATGCCACAAGTATGTTTTAGAATTGCGCCACCTGTAAAAGATCCAACCAGAGTCAGAGGATAGTGGCAACTGCACCAATGCTAGGGGACCAACCCTTCCACCTAGTAGAAATCTTATTTGTTTGCTGCTTTCTGAGAGCAATGGAAGGAGAACAATAAAAATAACTGCAGCCAACTGTTTCTCAAAGTGGGTGGAAGCCCCAGCTATGAAAAATGAAGACCAGAAGTCAGATGACCCATTCATTCTAAACATATTAGTTGCCAGCATAGGTATCTTCAGATAATCCTGCTCAACAATGGTGCTTTATATATAAACAACATTGTGACCCATCTGTCCAAGCTGGTGTGTATGAAGCATATCTTTATGGCCATATATCACCACCAGACTAAAAGATTAGCTGAGAGGATGAGACAGATGTACTGGAGCATACTAGAGATGCTTTGTTGGGAACTTATTATTATTCATATATATTCATGACTCCTTCAATATAGCATCTCCATGTCTTCAGGCAGTGTATTATAGCAAGCATCTCCTTCTCATGCACAGGATAGTTTTGTTCTGCTGAGTTCAGTTTCTTGGACTAAAGGCAACTGGGTAGTCCTTTCCCTTGTGTTCTTGGCTTAGTACTCCACCAATTACATAATCTGAAGCATCTGTGCACAGGGTAAACTCTTTTCTGAAGTCAGGTATTCTTAAGCTTGGCAGCTTAACAAGTTCATTCTTGAGCATCTGAAATGCAGTCTCACAGGCTATGTCCCACTTGTAGGTGTTGTCCTTCTTGAGGATATCAGTTAAAGGGGCTGCAATGCTTGCAAAGCACTTGACAAATCTCTAATAATAGGATGCCATTCCAAGGAATGATCTGAGCTCTGATATGCTATGGGGCTGCTTAATATTCTTGATAACTTCAACCTTCTTAGGGTCTAAGGTCACTCCTGTGCTAGTCACTATGTGTCCCAGATATTCAACATGTTCCTTGAAGAATTCACACTTGGCTAGCTTTCCATATAGCAAGTTTTTGCTTAGATTCTTCAAGACCTTTTCAATATGTACCATGTGATCCTCTTCTGTCTTGCTGTTTATCAATATGTCATCTAGGTAGATTATCAGAAACCTGCCCAAGTACTCCTGGAAGACAGTCTGCATCAGCGTCATGAATGTTGCAGGGGCATTGGTAAGGCCAAAACTCATGACTAAGTACTTGTAATGTCCATATCTGGTCCTGAATGTTGTCTTAGGAATATCTTCTGGTTTCACCCTAATCTTGTTGTATCCTGACATGAGGTCAATCTTGCTGAATATGGTGGCTCCATTAAGTTGGTCCAAAAGCTCATCAATCCAAGGTATGGGGTACTTACTCCTGAGAGTAACTGAGTTCAGGGCTCTGTAGTCAATGCACATCCTAAGTGTTCCAACTTTCTTTTTGACAAAAAGCACTGGTGCTCCCCAAGGTGACTTGCTGGGTCTGATGTATCCTTGCACCAATAGCTGATCAATTTGTCTCTTCATTTTCTCCAACTCCAATGGACTCATTCTGTAATTTGTCTTGCTCACTGGAGGGCTATCTCCTGTGTCAAGGGCATGATCCACGTCTCTGACTGGTGGTTCACTTATAAGCTCATCTGGAAACACGTCTGAATATTTCTTCAAGAGAGTCTGGACCTGCTGGGATGCTGGGGTAGAGAAATCCTCCGGTAATACCGCCAGGAGGAATATCTGGGTACCTTTTCTAAGTGCTCTACAGAACTGGCTCTTGCTAAGTTCACTTGTCTCACACATACTGGAGTTGACCAAGTTGAGATCCCGCCTGGCAGGTAATAGCTCATAGGTCTTGTTGTCCTTTTGGATCTGAGTAGCATGGGTTCTCCAGCTGATTGATGGATTACAACAAAATAGCCAGGTTTTTCCAAGTACAAGATCAAACTTGCAGTTCCCAAATATATAGACCTGTAGGTCTTCTTCATAGTCATTGATCTTCATTATTACTGGCTTGGTAATACGGTTGATTATGTGAGAGTTCCCATCAGTTGTGGAGACTGAAGTTGATTTGGTAGGTTCCAAGTTGATTCCAACTTTCAAGGCAAAATGCTCTGACATGTATTCATGTGATGCTCCTGAGTCAATCATGATTTTGGCAGGTACTCCAATGATTACTCCATTTAAGTACAACAACTTCCCTGAGTTTGAGGTCATTTGGGACAAGTACTCTTCTGTCATACTGAACATGAGTTCCAAGTCTTCTTCAAGCTCATCCTCCACATTACTGTGCTCATGGGACTCAATATGGTTGAAGGTTCTTGTTGGCTGGTGTCCATTTCTTCTCTGGGGGCAGTACTTTGAGATGAGTCCTTGCTGGTGGCAATTGAAGCAAAGTCCTTTCTTCTTGCATTCTTCTGAGGAGGGATTCTTCTGCATAGCGTCTATTTCCATTGGTACTGCTTCTGATTGTCTTCTTTCATAATGATTGTAGCCTTTCTGATTAGTCACTGTGGGCTTCCCAACTCCAAACATAGCTGAGTCATAGTCAATGGCAATCTTGATGGCTTCTTCAATAGTCTGAGGTCTTTGGTAATTCACTTCCTTGCAAGTTCTTTCTTTCAACCCATCAGTAAAGTATTCAACATGATCCAGGGGTTCCATTCTTTCAATTTGTCCAAGTAGACATCTGTACTCATAGATGTATTCTTGAACCATTCCTTTCTATCAGGGTGTCTTTAACTTCCTTCTAAGTAGTGTCTGCTGGTGTGGAGGTTCAAAAGCATCCTGAATTTCCAACACAAACTCTTCCCAGGTAGAGATTGTAGGGCATCCCATCAAAGTGGCTGGCCTGATCTTGTTGTGGTGTTATGATCTGCCGCTTGAATGTTTAAGTTAGATCAATTTTTAGTCAAATCAATCAGTATATGTTTAGGTTATCAGTATATCAGTATTATCTATGAAATCAGTAGCATTAGTCAGCAAATGAATCAGCAGATCCTTATCAGACAGAAATAGATATATTAAGTAGGATCTTATTGGGTGAAGATGATGCAATCAAATGAGTCATCAGCCACAACCAACATTAGGAAATACAATTAGTCAGCAATTGATCTGGCAAAATGTATATAAGGAGCTGCTGGAACCTCAATAAAAATCAGTTCAAGTTTAGTGAATACAATACTAGCTAAACTCCCTATTCCTCTACAACTCTTATACCAAGACTTGTAACATTGGTAGCAGCGATAACCAGAAACCTCCCTCCTGAAGAAAGAAGAAACCACCCTCAAGATGTTGGACAATCAAGAATGGAAGAATGCCATGCAGCAAATCCTGGCCCAACATCAACAATTACTCCAGATCCTCAGCCAACAGCAACAAGGAATGACTACCATGGCTCAGAGCCAGCAAAGCCCTGTCAAGAGCAACTTTAGTGTGAAGGTCAACCGGTACCATGGCAGAGTCAATGAAAACCTGGGAACTTGGCTATTTCAGATGGAAGAAGCTTTTAAAGCTAAAGGAATTGCTCCAGAGAGCAAGTTGCATTATGCAGCTTCTTACCTGGCAGATGCAGCTTTACAGTGGTACCACAACAAGATCAGGTCAGCCACTATGATGGGATGCTCTACAATCTCTACCTGGGATGAGTTTGTGTTGGAAATTCAGGATGCTTTTGAACCTCCACACCAGCAGACACTACTAAGAAGGAAGTTAAAGACACTCAGACAGAAAGGAATGGTTCAAGAATACATCTATGAGTACAGATGTCTACTTGGACAAATTGAAAGAATGGACCCCTTGGATCAAGTTGAATACTTTATTGATGGGTTGAAAGAAAGAACTTGCAAGGAAGTGAATTACCAAAGACCTCAGACTATTGAAGAAGCCATCAAGATTGCCATTGACTATGACTCAGCTATGTTTGGAGTTGGGAAGCCTACAGTGACTAATCAGAAAGGCTACAATCATTATGAAAGAAGACAATCAGAAGCAGTACCAATGGAAATAGACGCTATGCAGAAGAATCCCTACCTCAGAAGAATGCAAGAAGAGAGGACTTTGCTTCAATTGCCACCAGCAAGGACATATTGCAAAGTACTGCCCTCAGAGAAGAAATGGACACCAGCCAACAAGAACCTTCAACCATATTGAGTCCCATGAACACAGTAATGTGGAAGATGAGCTTGAAGAAGACTTGGAACTCACCTTCCATATGACAGAAGAGTACTTGTCCCAAATGACCTCAAACTCAGGGAAGTTATTGTACTTGAATGGAGTAATCAATGGAGTACCTGCCAAGATCATGATTGACTCAGGAGCATTGCATGAGTACATGTCAGAGCAATTTGCTTGAAAGCTGGAATCAACTCAGGAACCTACCAAATCAACTTCAGTCTCCACAGCTGATGGGAACTCTCACATAATCAACCGTATTACCCAGCCAGTAAGAATGAAGATCAATGACTATGAAGAAGACCTACAGGCTTATATATTTGGGAACTGCAAGTTTGACCTTGTACTTGGAAAAACCTGGCTATTTTGTTGTAATCCATCAATCAACTGGAGAACCCATGCTACTCAGATCCAAAAAGACAACAAGACCTATGAGCTATTACCTGCCAGGCTGGATTTCAACTTGGTCAATTCCAGTATGTGTGAGACAAGTGAACTTAGCAAGACCCAGTTCTGTAGAGCACTTAGAAAAGGTACCAGATGTTCCTCATGGCGGTATTACAGGAGGATTCCTCTACCCCAGCACCCCAGCAGGTCCAGACTCTCTTGAAGAAATATTCAGACGTGTTTCCAGATGAGCTTGTAAGCCTACCACCAGTCAGAGACGTGGATCATGCCATTGACACAGGAGATAGCCCTCCAGTGAGCAAGACACCTTACAGAATGAGTCCATTGGAATTGGAGGAAATGAAGAGACAAATTGATCAGCTATTGGAGCAAGGATACATCAGGCCCAGCAAGTCACCCTGGGGAGCACCAGTGCTTTTTGTGAAAAAGAAGGATGGAACACTTAGGATGTGCATTGACTACAGAGCCCTGAACTCAGTTACCGTCAAGAATAAGTACCCCATACCTTGGATTGATGAGCTTTTGGACCAACTTAATGGAGCCACTATTTTCAGCAAGATTGACCTCATGTCAGGATACAACCAGATTAGGGTGAAACCAGAAGATATCCCTAAGACAGCATTCAGGACCAGATATGGACATTACAAGTACTTAGTCATGAGTTTTGGCCTCACTAATGCCCCTGCAACATTCATGACGCTGATGCAGACTGTCTTTCAGGAGTACTTAGACAAGTTTGTGATAATCTACCTGGATGACATATTGATATACAGCAAGACAGAAGAGGATCACTGTAGTGCACATTGAAAAGGTCTTGAAGAAACTAAGAGAGAACAAGCTATATGGCAAGCTAGCCAAGTGTGAATTCTTCAAGGAACACGTTGAATACCTGGGACACATAGTGACTAGCACAGGAGTAGACCTTAGACCCTAAGAAGGTTGAAGTTATCAAGAATTTGAAGCAGCCCCATAGCATATCAGAACTCAGATCATTCCTTGGAATGGTTTCCTATTATTGGAGATTTGTCAAGTCTTTTGCAAGTATTGCAGCCCCTTTAACTGATATCCTCAAGAAAGACAATACCTACAAGTGGGACATAGCTTGTGAGACTGCCTTCCAGACTGCTCAAGAATGAACTTGCTAAGCTGCCAAGCTTAAGAATACCAGACTTCAGAAAAGAGTTCACTCTGTGCACAGATGCTTCAGATTATGCAATTGGTGGAGTGCTGAGCCAAGAACACGAGGGAAAGGACTACCCTGTTGCCTTTGAATCCAAGAAACTGAACTCAGCAGAACAAAACTATCCAGTCCATGAGAAGGAGATGCTTGCTATAATACACTGTTTGAGACATGGAGATGCTATATTGAAGGAGTCAAATGCACTGTGAAGACTGATCATGCCTCCCTCAAGTATATATTTACT
>MCFE01000068.1:0-187937 GCA_002104905.1 Basidiobolus meristosporus CBS 931.73
TGGTGCCTGTAATCACGTGGAGAGGCCATTTTAAATGTCTTTGTATTCATTGTATCATCGTTTCATATTAAGAATATTGCGCATTTTGCTGATTTTTTTCTTGTTAGTTATTGGCCTTTTGGAAGCTATTGAAAATTGTGGCATTTCATAGTCTGAAGGCTACTCGACAAATCTTCAAGGTTTTATGTGCAAAGCACCTGCAGCTTGGCACATACGCTCGTGGCACTTTTCTAGGCATATTTGACATACTTGTCTGAGATTATGGAAAAGTATGCATACCCCTATTCACTGAATAGATCAAATAGTGAATACCACATCACTTGCTAGTTCTCCCAGGTTGATTTAGATATCACCATACCTTCATAGCATAAATAGCCTCCTAGAGCAGTCATATCAGTACAAGTTCCCTGCAAGAAGCATGCTTTATTATTCCATGTTTTATGCTTTCAGTATGCAATGATATCCTTAATTGCAAGCTGACATAGGACTTGGAACAGATATGATATCAAGTAAAATCTTGTGTAGATTGGCTCGAAAAAATGTGAAGTACGAAGAATCGGGTGTTGCTATACAGGGTCAAAATCAAAGCCTTCTTGGACAAATATTAGAATAAAATTCAATAAATGTGGATTTAAGGTATGCCTCAGATATCAGTGTGGCAAGATGTGCGAATGAATAGCCATAGAGGCGCGTAATAAACGAACTGATCACGGAAATCTAGAGCGAGAAGTAGCGTAGATAGAAACAAGTTCAGCACAGTCTAGAGCAAGTTCAACCAAGGCTTTATAGAGTAAGCCGTTTGTCCAAATCCCCTCACAATGGTAGGAATCTAGACTGATGTTGAGTAAATAAGGGATTCACAGAAAACTCAAAGGCCAGAGCACAAATCTAGAGCTATATATTACATGGTATTACTCTAGAGCGATTATATAACTAATCCGCTGGTATATATCATTAATCTAGGGTAACGATAGTGAGCTAACGTTGTATCTACGAAAATCTTGACCAAAGTCACTGGTCCTTGCGCTTATGTTGTTGATAGCTATTGGTATAACACATCTTAGTAAGGAAATGTCTCGTATCTGACGGATGGAATATCAAGAGATCCTTCCGCACGACCCAATTGGACCATGCTTGCTAATTTCCAATATAGTTTATCTACAGCCACGACTACTTAATGTAGATCCTTCTGCATGACCCATTTAGACCATGCTTTGCTAATCTCCGGCAAAGTCTATTTACTTACACAATTACTGAATATACATACACATTTCATGAATATGAACTGTACCAAATTTCATGGCCATCCTCAGTCAACGACAATCGGGCCAGGATGACTGCCGCTAGAGGCAATCCTATACTATCATTACATCGAAAGGTTGGCTCAGTTTAAATGTGCACGCATCCCTAAAAGAGTGGTCAACGATAAGAGTGCAGGCGCCCACGGCTATTTCAAAGTCATCAAGGCCAAGTTCCTTTCCGAGGTCGGAAAACGCGTATAGTTGATACAAATGCAACTATTGGCTCCACTATCAATATTGCTAGTGCAAACAAAACCTTGGTATATACATAACGCTACGATTACAAGTAACAGGTTAGGCTAACCAATAGCAATTAAGCATTCAATATAATAGCAAGCCAATCTAAGGTCAGCAATAGTACGTGCAAGAAACCACAGCAATGTAGACTAGACCATAAACAGATAGTGTTAATTGGTGGTAGAGATATGGTTGGGCATTTGAATACCACACGCGACAAATATGTACCCACAAGTAACTGCCAAACAAAGCTTGATTTTTAATATGGAGATGAATAACTTCGCGAGATAAATCCCCACCGGTCATTAATGAACTGGAGTGTTAATTACCAGTGTCGCCAATATCATAGCAATTGTGTGCATATATTTCTTATCAAGATTTACTTTTGGCGCCGGCCCAATATGCGGTAGTCGAGAGCAGTTTACGATATAGCTAGATAGCAGTTTAACGCACTGCTAACAACCTGAGAAATACGGAGTAAATCATTTGTGAAATTCAGCTCGCAGCAGGGGGAATCTAGAACGCTAATGAAAATAAAGTCCTTACGGACTAGTAATCTAGAGTACGAGTCTAGAGTCAGATGTTACGTAGTATGACTTAGCAGACAGATCAACCTTTTAGTCTAACACCAAAGCATGTAAAATCCACTGAGAAAAACCTTTGACCAGAAATTCCTTATTCATGGGGAGCAACCTGAGTTAACATTAGTAATTTACTCTAACAAATAAGCTATGCATCTGAATAAGGAAACGCCTCATTCATGTCAAGTAATTACCCTGCGTGTCCCAATTAGGCAAAGCTTACTAATCTTTGATCAATCCGTAGATAGAGCTCAATGTGGATGAAATAACGCATTGGGCATCAGATTCTGGAAGGCTGGGATGTTACTTAAAGCCTTGTCACACCATCTCATCTCCATCAACCATCCATGAATATGAGCTCTCTACCAAACTCCATGACTACCTCCAATGGAGACCCAGTCAACGACAACCAGACCAGTATGACTGCCGGCAGAGGCGGTCCTATGCTGATCCAAGACTATCACTACATCGAGAAGTTGGCTCATTTCAACCGTGAGCGCATCCCCGAAAGAGTGGTCCATGCCAAGGGTGCGGGGGCCCATGGCTACTTCGAAGTCACCAAGGACATCTCCCACCTGACCAAGGCCAAGTTCCTTTCCGAGGTCGGAAAGCGCACCCCAGTATTCACCCGCTTCTCGACTGTCGGAGGTGAGAGTGGCTCCTCCGATACTGCTCGTGATCCACGCGGGTTTGCCGTGAAGTTCTATACCGAAGAAGGCAATTGGGACATGGTTGGCAACAACACCCCAATCTTCTTCATCCGGGATCCTATCAAGTTCCCTGACTTCATCCATACCCAAAAACGCAACCCAAAGACCCACCTTAAGGACCCAGATGCTTTCTGGGACTTCCTCAGTCTGACCCCCGAGTCCATCCATCAAACACTCATCCTGTTCTCAGACCGCGGAACGCCCAAGGGCTTCCGTCACATGAACGGCTACTACGGCCACACACTGAAGCTTGTCAATGAGAAGGGCGAGTACAAGTATGTCAAGTGGCACTTCAAGACCGACCAGGGCATCCAGAACTTCACTGAGGAGGAGGCTGTTGCCATGGCCGGTGAGAATCCTGACTATGGAACACAAGATCTGTTTGAAGCCATTGACCAGGGAAATCACCCCTCGTGGACTGTGTATGTTCAGGTGATGGAGCCTGAGCAGGCCGCCACCTACCGCTGGGACCCTTCGATATCACCAAGGTATGGCCCCATGGCGACTTCCCACTCCAGGAGGTGGGCAAGATGGTGCTCAACAAGAACCCCGACAACTACTTTGCCGACACTGAGCAGGTTGCATTCTCGCCATCGAACATGGTTCCTGGAATTGAGGCCTCAGTCGATAAGATGCTTCAAGGCCGTATGTTCGCCTATCCTGACGCGCATCGCTACCGTGTAGGCCCCAACTTCAGCCAGATCCCCATCAACCAGCCTAGATGCCCAGTTTTCCACGGCCAAAGAGACGGGCTGATGACAGTCAATGGAAACTTCGGTGGCTTGCCCAACTACGAGCCCAGCAGCATCCATCCTGGGATTCCACAACAGCAACAGGCTCGTGGAGAGCACTATCACAGCGCTGAGAACATGGGCAACGTGAGTGGCACCATCGGTCGTCACGTGATGCCTGCAGTTGATGATGACTACGTCCAAGCTGGAATGCTCTATCGGGTACAGCCTGAGGATGCCAAGCAGCGCATGATCTCCAACATTGTCGGCCATCTGAAGCATGCCAAGGAGTGTATCCAACAGCGCCAGCTGAAGATCTTCTACAAGGCTGATGCCGAACTCGGAGCCCGCATCGAAGAAGGGCTTGCAACTTGTGTTTAATAATCTATGTGAATAATTTTGAGCTATTGTTTGGTGTAACTTACTTATCAATAATATTGAATACTGCATATATCAATCGTCTTGAAGTGTATGGCAACTAGAACGCTTATTACCAAGCATTGTTTACCGTTGAAAGAATATAAATACTGAAGATGATACGATATGCTCGTTGAAAGGTTTTTTCATATTCGTCTTCTCATTAAGAAATGTTGATTCATGAAAATTGAGACATTAAATGAGAGTACTCGTAAGAATGTAGCTCTATTGCTTGTATATCAATTTTTGAAGGAAATGCAAGTAATGAAGTTCATGTGCGAGAATTACTATTTTGTATCCAGGCATTACGTGTATGTGTTTTGTCAAGTTCCTTGCTTACTATTGAGTGCGGTACGAAGTAAATGAAGTTATTTAGAGATAATAGGCTTCATTCCTCCCACAACAACACAACACTAAACTCATTCGAGTCAAAAAAGAATAATTCTATTTTTGCCATCTCAATATTGGATCTACTAAGGGTTACTGATTTGTCGAAATTTATTAATTCTATACTTATCATTGACGTCTCCTGCCAACAAGTGCCGATTGAACACCAGGCTCACAGTCGATCATTATTGGCAAGATGGACTAACGTTAGACTCGAACCTATGCCGGGGATACTATTACCAGACGCTTCATTAATGAGTACGAATGCAGTTCCACCGATTCTTTATAGATAGGGGGTAGTTCTAGCCTGTACGCACTGTTAGTAATATATTGTTGGCCCCGCCAAGATAGTGTGAATGACATATCTCCAGATTAAAAGCAGACGAATCACGAACTCAGAAACTATTAGTAAGTAGTATCCAAATATGGTCATGAGCCTAAACATTGAATCTATATGAGGTTAGGTCTCCATCCTAGAAAATCTTACGCAAAGTGTGGCTGAGGAAATACATTATAAGAAAATCTCACTCCTGATCCAATTAGGGCGTGCTTACTAACATTAGAAATGGCTACTGATAATGCTCGATTTGGATGAAGCAACACCTTGGATATCGGGTTCTCGAAGGTTGGAATGTTACTTAAAGCCTTGTCACACCATCTCATCTCCATCAACCATCCATGAATATGAGCTCTCTACCAAACTCCATGACTACCTCCAATGGAGACCCAGTCAACGACAACCAGACCAGTATGACTGCCGGCAGAGGCGGTCCTATGCTAATCCAAGACTATCACTACATCGAGAAGTTGGCTCATTTCAACCGTGAGCGCATCCCCGAAAGAGTGGTCCATGCCAAGGGTGCGGGGGCCCATGGCTACTTCGAAGTCACCAAGGACATCTCCCACCTGACCAAGGCCAAGTTCCTTTCCGAGGTCGGAAAGCGCACCCCAGTATTCACCCGCTTCTCGACTGTCGGAGGTGAGAGTGGCTCCTCCGATACTGCTCGTGATCCACGCGGGTTTGCCGTGAAGTTCTATACCGAAGAAGGCAATTGGGACATGGTTGGCAACAACACCCCAATCTTCTTCATCCGGGATCCTATCAAGTTCCCTGACTTCATCCATACCCAAAAACGCAACCCAAAGACCCACCTTAAGGACCCAGATGCTTTCTGGGACTTCCTCAGTCTGACCCCCGAGTCCATCCATCAGACACTCATCCTGTTCTCAGACCGCGGAACTCCCAAGGGCTTCCGTCACATGAACGGCTACTACGGCCACACACTGAAGCTTGTCAATGAGAAGGGCGAGTACAAGTATGTCAAGTGGCACTTCAAGACCGACCAGGGCATCCAGAACTTCACTGAGGAGGAGGCTGTTGCCATGGCCGGTGAGAATCCCGACTATGGAACACAAGATCTGTTTGAAGCCATTGACCAGGGAAATCACCCCTCGTGGACTGTGTATGTTCAGATGATGGAGCCTGAGCAGGCCGCCACCTACCGCTGGGACCCCTTCGATATCACCAAGGTATGGCCCCATGGCGACTTCCCACTCCAGGAGGTGGGCAAGATGGTGCTCAACAAGAACCCCGACAACTACTTTGCCGACACTGAGCAGGTTGCATTCTCGCCATCGAACATGGTTCCTGGAATTGAGGCCTCAGTCGATAAGATGCTTCAAGGCCGTATGTTCGCCTATCCTGACGCGCATCGCTATCGTGTAGGCCCCAACTTCAGCCAGATCCCCATCAACCAGCCTAGATGCCCAGTTTTCCACGGCCAAAGAGACGGGCTGATGACAGTCAATGGAAACTTCGGTGGCTTGCCCAACTACGAGCCCAGCAGCATCCATCCTGGGATTCCACAACAGCAACAGGCTCGTGGAGAGCACTATCACAGCGCTGAGAACATGGGCAACGTGAGTGGCACCATCGGTCGTCACGTGATGCCTGCAGTTGATGATGACTACGTCCAAGCTGGAATGCTCTATCGGGTACAGCCTGAGGATGCCAAGCAGCGCATGATCTCCAACATTGTCGGCCATCTGAAGCATGCCAAGGAGTGTATCCAACAGCGCCAGCTGAAGATCTTCTACAAGGCTGATGCCGAACTCGGAGCCCGCATCGAAGAAGGGCTTGCAACTCGTGTTTAATAATCTATGTGAATAATTTTGAGCAATTGTTTGGTGTAACTTACTTATCAATAATATTGAATACTGCATATATCGATCGTCATGCAGTGTATGGAAACTAGAACACATGTCACCAATCATTATTCACCATTGCCCGACTTGTAACTTGTATTTTATAGTCAATGTGAGTAAAGTTGGTTACTGTCCGGTACAAATTTCATATCTCCTATAGTTTTATGCTGAAAACTTTCCAAAAACATACAGTCCGTTTATTCACCATCACTCTAGTTATGGTAACCTGGTTACTACCACGATCTCCCAATCACCAGTTGGTGCTATTTACTATTGAAAATAGTACATTTTATGCCGATCTACTGACTACACCTTCTCAATTAGCATAAAGCCTTCATTTGTGGGGTTTGAGTAGTAAGTAATATACAGTGAAATCGAATATTGATTTTGACGCTATCTTCAGCAATCTTTTGAAGAGTGATTTAATCATTATAATAAGAACCCCTCCAAATCACTTTGAAATATGATTAAACCATGGTATTTGTTGGTAGTTCTGCAATATCATAGGCATTTAGACACTTGGCACCCTTTGGGAAATCGTCACCTTCAGCCACTCAATAGCTGAGATATTCGGCTCCAAGGCGCTGACGACAATAAATGCTTTGGGATACTCCAAGTCAATATGCAGCCTTACGAGCAAAGTCCTGAGTCCAGTAATTCCCCTTGGCCGCATAGCCGGAACCCATGTGGGTGTAGTGGGGGTTAAGGATGTTACTGCGATGTCCTGGAGAGTTCATCCAGCCCCGCATGACCGCTTCAATGCTACCGTAGCCCATGGCAACGTTTTCCCCTAACGCAGTCCATTTGAAGCCAGTCTTGGAGATGCGGGTAGCCATGGGTCTACCAGGCTCGTTATGAGTCATTTGGCCAACACGGGCTTGGTAGTCTGAATGTTTTTGGGCAGCTCTGATTAAACGATTGTCAAGGCGGAGGGGAGCTTGACCATTCAGTCGGCGTTGCTTATTCACCAAGCGAAGCATCATTTTCACGTCAGCATTACCAGAGCCAGGAGTGCTAATGGGGGCAGCGAAGATCAACAACGCCTGTAGAACAAGGAGGGTTAAGCAAATAAGTGTAGTCCAGCTTTTCATGTTTCCGGTTATGGAAGGAGAAGAATGATTTTCCATGTCGGAAAAATGGCCACCTTTATATCTGAGTGGATGTTGCTCAATATGTATCCAGAAGGGAGATGGATAATCGAAGAATGATTGTGTGCTACATGAGCGGAAAGTGAGTGCATCTACGAGAGCGTTGCCCCTGATATGAAGCATTTTAAGATACTGTCGGGTTCGCTCGCACCCATTTCTTGGACATCTAAATCCATATCAATTTAAAAAAGAATCACCTGATACACAGATGGTAGTTACTGCTTTTAATGGACTATACCCTGCACTCTCACTTGGGGAAATAATTTCAGTAGATGCTAATCCCATAATATCAATAAACAAACCCATGCCCATAAAATTGTTATTCCAGTTTAAGATTACATTATCTACACGTTGTACATAAAGTACATGGCCTCCTCAATTAACCACGGAGGTTTTGCGATTCCCGTACAACAGAGTAAATTGGATCTTTTAGAGCAGTGTATATATTAACATTATGCACTGTGTTCAGAGGGTTCATACATTCAACTTTATTCAAATTCTTAAGTAAATTGATTATGCTGCAGTTGTCCTGGTAGACAACTTACATCTAGACCTGAAATCTAGAACGACGTTATGATTAACATATTTGTATCGTAATCAAATCAAGTTTAATTCCAAGACCGAGTATTGTGCGTATTCCAGCTGGTTGGCTGGTTTGTTTGGTATTTCCACGTGCTTGGCGATTACTCGAACACTTTATTAGTCCATGTCTAGCAACCTAGACCACACTGGAAGAACAGCGATTGTTTATAAGTCTGTCATGCCGAGCTACTGACACTTAACTTTACCTTCAACGCGGTAGATTTTGATTATGTTACATTGGCTTGTTCTTAGTATCATTGTTGTTGCCCTAGCGTATTATTACGTTACCCTAATAAGCTTAGATCAGCATACCCCTTCAGTTATCATCGTTGGAGGTGGTTTAGCTGGCTTAAGTGCTGCTTTGGAGGCCTATAATTTAGGTGCCAAGGTTACTTTGATCGAGAAAGAGGCCAACCTTGGCGGTAATTCAGCCAAGGCAACTAGTGGCATTAATGGTGTGCCAACCCGAGTGCAAGCACTCCAAGGAGTGGAGGACACTGTAGAGAAGTTTGCAAGAGTATTATATGTTTTGAGATTCATGCTTGACATTCACCAAAGCTCACCTACAGTTCTTTTAGGACACTGAAATCTCCGGCGGCACTCTGTCAGATATGGAGCTTGTTCAAGTTCTCACTAGCCGTAGCAACGAAGCTGTTGAATGGATTCAGCAATTTACCCAGGGAATGAATCTTAGTGCTTTATCTCAGTGCGGGGGACATTCTGAACCTCGCACTCACCGCTTTGCTTCGAAAGAGCCAGGAAAGCCTGCTCTACCGGTAGGCTTCGGCATCATAAAGATGCTATCCACCCACTTGAGAGGCCAAATCAAGTCAGAAGACACGGAGGAGCCTAGAATTCGCATCCTTACGTCCACTACTGCATATCAACTCATCACGAGCAACAAGGGCATGAAGATGAAGGTAGCAGGTGTATCGGTCGTAAAAGATTTAGATGGGAGGAAGGAATACGAGGAGCTGTTGGCTGATGGAGTGATTCTTACTACGGGCGGTTATGGTGCCAGTGCATTGATTGAGGACGCATCGAAGTCATTAATCAAAGAATATGCACCTCACGTTGTTGGTCTCCCGACCACTAACGGCGCTTGGGCGCAAGGAGATGGAGTCCGACTAGCCCGCGATCCCAAGGTGGATGCGGAGTTAATCCATATGGACCAAGTGCAAGTGCATCCCACCGGGTTTGTCGATCTATCGGATCCAGCTAATCCTACGAAATTCTTAGCACCTGAAGCATTGCGTGGGTATGGCGGCGTATTGATCAATGGAAGGGGCGATCGATTTGTCAACGAGCTAGGCCCACGGGACTATGTTACTCAGCACATCTTTGAGTTCTGTTCTCCCGAGAAAAATGGGCTGGTTCACCCAAAGCACTTGGAGAATCCTTTGCCACTCAAGGCCGCGTGCTATATGATTCTTCCGGACAGCGCAGTAGAGTCCTACGACCGTGGGACGGTTGGCTTTTATATGGGGCGTGGACTTATTCACAAGGCTGCCAACTTATCCGAACTTTCCGACGAACTCAATCTATCGGTGGAACATCTAACTAAGACGTTGCAGGATTACGACGATAGTCTTCATGGTAAACTGACCGATCCGTATGGTAAAACAGTGTTCCCAGGCTCATTTATTGATGGCGGACCATATTATTATGCGGTGATTACACCCAGCATACACTACACCATGGGTGGTGTGAAGATCAACTCGAACACCCAGGTCCTTCGCTCCGATGGACAGCCGATCCCTGGTTTGTTTGCTGCTGGTGAAGTTACAGGTGGTGTTCATGGAAAGAATCGATTAGCCGGAAACTCGCTGTTAGAGTGTGTGGTCTATGGCAGAATCTCTGGAGCATCTGCTTTGCGCCCCGAATTCCATTAGCCTGTTTGTACAATACTGTTTGTATTTTAATATTCATCCAACAATCAGAAGCCAATAAATGGGTCGTCGGCTATTTCTCACACTTCTTGATGACGCCCAGTTCTTAGGATTTACATCGTCTTTGTCATGTGACCCAGAGGTTTTCGATGTGACCTTGAGTAAATACACAACACAGTGAGTCATTGTGAATTCCCAAGCCCTTATCCATACGATATTAATATCCCACGACTGGCCAAGCAGTATCAAACATCCACCATATAAATAGGCGACAACATTTGCGGATGGCCGACCATAGACTCGGTGTTTAGTGGAACTAAAAGATGAACATAGCCGAGAAAAGTGTATTGATTCTTGGAGGTGGTTGTTTTGGCCTTTCAGCTGCGATTGAATTGAAGAATCGAGGCTGGAGTGTCACAGTGCTAGATAGACAACCCATTCCGGCGTCCGACGCGGTAAGTTCTTCCTGAACAGATGAGTGAAGGCTGATTTGAGTACTGATAGCTTTTCTTTTACAAGGCGAGCACGGATATCAACAAAGCTTTTCGACCAGACTACGGTGGCGATGAGATTTACCAAGCATTATGCATCAAGGCCTACGAAAGATGGAAACAATGGAACCAGGAAACTCTAGAGGCGTACCAAGAGAAGGTGTTCCACGAGTGTGGTGTGCTGTTTTTGTGCTATGATAAGATGGGTGAATTTGACAAGAAATCCATTGCTACTCTCCCGGAGGGCTTCACTCACGTCTATAGAACACCTGAAGAAATAGCCGCGGCTTATCCAACGCTTAGTGAGTCTGGGTTCACAGAAGGCTATCTCAGCAAATATGCAGGCTGGTTGAATAGCAAATTAGGAATCCAATATGCATGTGACAAGGCCAAGAAGATGGGCGTCAGATTTGTGGAGGGCGAGACCGCCGGCATGTTCAAAGAGTTCCTGCAAGATAAGTTGGGAAATATCAAAGGTATCATCACACTGGATGGTACCGAGCACTGGGCTGACTTGACAATTGTTGCTTCCGGCGCGTGGACTCCTAGCATTGTAGATATGAACGGAATGATGCAAGCCACAGGCCATGCTGTGCTTCAGATAAACATTCCCGAGAGCTTGCGGCCCAGGTATCGACATGAGGTCCTTCCTGTTATGTTCGCAGATACTACACGCAGTGGTCAGTATTCTCATCCTTATAGCTACCAACGATTGATCTTTCTTACCAAACCTCGTGTAGGCTTCTATAGCTTTCCTATCAACAAAGATGGAAACTTGAAGATTGCTTGTCATGACCAAGGCTATCTCAATTTCCCAAAAAACGATAATCGCGACACCCCTATTTCGTACCCACGTACTTTGGCCACTTCTCCCAAAGATACAGTGCCAATAGACGCAGTCCGTAATTTCCGCTCGTTTATACGAAGCACCTATCCCGAGCTGCGCCATCTAAACATTGCCGCCACCCGAATGTGTTGGTATACAGACTCCTGGGACGGTGATTTTTATATTGATCACGTCCCTGGACGCCCCGGGCTTTTCGTAGCTACCGGTGGTAGCGGACATGGCTACAAATTTTTGCCCGTTCTCGGCGAAGTGATTGCCGATGCCGTTGAGTTAAAACGTAGTGAAATCACTGAGAAATTCAAATGGAGAGTCCCCACGGCAACACAAAAAAGAGATGGATTACGTTGCGACGGTGGGAATGCAATGTTGGATGACCATCCAATGGCCACACAGAAAGAGCTCGAAGGAGACCAACGTTCCAAGCTGTAGTCTAATATGAGCAGAGATCCATACTTCCGTGAATGACAGCATAGTATGACTGTTTGAATTCTATCAAGCAGTCAAGCCACCGGAAGTAACGTGTGCTTATGAGCATTCATTTATGAAGTGAGAAGTATTGAAATCTTTGGTTACTCACAGTGTGAGATGTAGGAGACTAAATAAATCACTGTTAATTGCAAACGAATCATCATGAGTAAAACTATCGAGTTTATACCGTATTATATGGGAAATGAGAGGAGTAAATTGATTAATTTCCCGATCGTTTTTCCATGATAGAAAAATAAAAAAACAATAATAACACGCTTTATACTACTAGTTCACACTTGGTTTAAGCAAGTTCACTTTTGTACTCTATAACCACCCGTTCTTCACACTCAATGAACGATGCTTTCTGTTTCTCTTTGCTCAAGATCGCCACTGCGCAAATAATCCAACAGTCCACAGCATTTGAGCGGATTCACGGTTCCACTTGTTCCACTGTAACCGACGTGCTTGCCCGGTACTTGTCCCTTTTGGGGAGTGTCGCGAAAGAGTATTCTCACAATGCAAATAGAAGTAAAAGTAACGCTTTAGATGTACTTCAAACGCTTGTCGATCTTGGTGTGGACGTGGATGATTTACATCAGTGGTTTGAGGAAACGATGGAAGCCAAATCAACCAATGCTCCTAAAACACATAACACCCAGTTAACTTTACAGAGTAAGTGCTTACGAAATTTCCCAATGAGTTCCATGAAAATTGGACTGACGCGTTCCCATCTACTTCTTTGAAAATGTAATCTAGACCTATACAGCAATAATTGTATGACTGACCCAGAGGATTGGTTAGTGTATGAGTACCGGGAGGTTCCAGAAGGTTTGACTTTATCAAATCAAGAGGAAAGCGGAAGTTCGGATATAGGTAACGCCACAGAAATGGTTTCCGATTTATCTAGCGAATTTCCAGACTAATTCCCTTTCCAAATGTCTCTTTAGACACAGAAGAACGAGAAGATGCACACCTTGTAGGAGCTGGGGGTTCCTCACCAAACTCTAAGGAAAAGAATTCCCATTTGAACACAGAATTAGACAATCCAGATTCTCCAACGGAGGCCCATCCTATGGAGGTGGAGCCTACCGGATTTGTGAAAAGCTCAGAGACCAAAAGCTGCAGCAATGAGGCTGATTCCAAGAGGCCCGGAGAGCCAGAAACAGCAACCAACTCAACCTCGGCTACTCGACCTTTGTATATTCCTAGTCATCTCCCACCACTTCCAGAAATTCTATCCCCACAAGGAACCGAAGAGCCTGTGGACGCCGCACAGGTCCCAGAAATAACTGGCGCGCAAGTGGCTGTAGTCTCCAATACGAAGAATGATAGTGACTACAATCCATACACTCACATCATCCCGTTCAACGAATCCAAAATTGCCTCCACTTCAGATGTATCGCTACTTTCATCCATTTCACAGATTGGTGATCACACCGAAGAATCGTCATCGAGCACACCTACCACCCCGCTCTTCGACGAGATCTTCCAGAAGGCCTTGGGGTCTGTTTCATCTCCGAACGAAATGAATGGCTCCGAGTCCAAACCAATCCCGTACTCATACCTAGAACGACGCAGAAAACAAAAAATTCCCGGCATATCATCCACCATCTCTCCATACGACACGCTCTTCGGTAATATCTCTACACACCCATCGACCGTGGACCAAATCCTCCACCAAGTGGCCGCTCCCGAGGTACTCTATCAATATGTTTCTCAGCCGGTGCCAATCTTCCCTGCCCCCGAAATGAGCCATTTCAAAATGCTGAACGGACAGAGCTCGTCCATGCCCCCGCAGACTACCGAGGTGGACTCGACAGCGCCAACCGAAGCGCCGGTCGTTCCATCCACAAGGGCACGCGAGGACTCCATCAAAGAGCCCGTTGCGAAGAAGATCATCAAGACTTCTGCCAAAGAGAACGCCAACCATACAATACCAGAGTCCCCCCGCCCCGAAGCCACACGAAGATCCTCCACCCCGAAGATCCGGCTCAAGGTGAGCGTCCCCACACCACCCCCGCCGCCTGCCGAAGAGCCGGCCACGGCCACGGCACCAGCGCCCGTCCCCGAAACAAGAGGACAAAATGAGGAGGTCATAAATTGTATATGTGTAAACCCTCGGCTGGACGATGGCAACTTCATGATTGCTTGTGATCGGTGCCAGGTATGGTTCCACGGATCCTGCGTGGGGGTCAGCGAGGGAGACATAGTAGACACCTGGTTTTGCCAACGGTGTGTTTCGAAGGGATGATCTATCTAACTGTGTGTTTCGAAGGGATGATCCATCTATTTATTTGCCACTATTTCGTGTATATTTGAGCAGAGTTTTGATTGACTAGATCACCTCCGCGAATCCTGCGTAGCTATTTGTTTGGATAAACATTGATTGTGTAATTTATTTTAATGTTCATGTGCCGATAGATCCGTCAACATTGATCCATGCTGCAGCAATAAAATCTCAACCAAACAATTCTATGTACAATGTCTATTTGTTGGTGGTCACGCTAGACGTCCCAGCCACTCTCCTCGTCCGCCCCCACGCCCCCGTTCTGGTCCACCGCCTGAAGATCGCCGTAGTATGCGGTGATCGACTTGGCAGCACCGTACAGTTTTTGCTGCTCGGCCTCGACGGTGTTTCCAGGGCCCGCCAACTCGGCCAGTTGATTCGGGTCGGTGTTCCTGGGCACGAAGTAAGCGATGTTGTGGGTGATCTGAGTGGTTTTATGATACAAGTCGACCCCGTCAATCGGCATACTTCTCAGGTCAAATACCTCCACCTGGTTGTACGCGGGGCCACCCCAAGGTGGACTTAGAAAGACAACATCCGCCTTCAGCTTGGGCAGCAACTCCAAGTAATTCCCGTGGATGAACTCGATCCGGTCCTCAACCCCGTAAACGCGGGCATTGTTTCGGGCGCAGTTGAGTCGCGTCTCGTCGATGTCGATGGCGATCACTCGCTCGCAATAGTGGGCGAATTGGATGGAATTTCCACCCACCCCGCAAAACGCATCGATGATGGTGTCGCACTGGCAGCGACGCGCGATATGAACGGCAATCTTTTCCGGGGTGACCGAGTACCAACCCTCTTCGTCCATTTGAATTCCCTCATTGAATTTGCTAAAGTACTTGAATCTCTGGTTCCAGTATTTCAACATATGCTTTGGTATCGTATCTCGAGTGTATTGTACTATTGGTTTGGCCTCTTCTAAACTTGCCTCGGCTGAGCTGTCAGAGCTGGATTCTTCTGAACTATCGGAGCTGGATTCTTCTGAGCTAGACTCATCTGAGCTATCAGAGCTTGATTCTTCTGAACCAGACTCGTTTGAGCTTTCCGAACTGGATTCCTCTGAGCTGTCAGTTTCGCTACTCTCGGGTGCACCATCATTTTGGGAATGAGCGGGGGCTTCATCCTCTGAAGAGATGACCATTATTACATCTGGTGGAGTGGGAGTAGGAGCTAATCGGGCAATGGGCTCGGTGTCTGGCTCTGAGCCAGAGTCCGCGCTTGTTGGGCTCATCATGGAGGCATCAACATCCGCACTTGGCAATGCAGATACGCACTCGTGTTTCTCTAGTGCAGCATCCTCTGAAGAGTGGCATATTAACGATGACACGGACATCTTTGAGATGACTGGTGATTCGTTTGGTTGAATGTCATCCGCCGCTCTGTTCAGATCATCGAAACTAACACTCCAGCTGGAATCGCTTTTGAAGGGACTAGAGGAATTGCTTTTTATCGACTCTTGATCTACACAAGGCTCCAGCGCTACTGTGACCTTTACTTCATTTGTCTTGATCTCCTCATTATCCAAAGCTATATCGAGTGTACTTGTAGAAAGCTCCTCTTTCTGCTCCTCCTCCTCCTCCTTTTCTACCATTTTCACCTGAAGGTCGGCATCTGGTATCCACTCGAACTTCCGTTTCAATTCAACGAACTTGGCATCCAGTCTGTTGACAAGGACCGGGCTGAGACCAAAATCCTCGTTTCTTATTTCAATATCTTCCGTCGATTGGAGTCTAGCTCTTTTTCTAGGCTCCTCCTCGCTGGGCGTCACCTCCCGCACTTCGGCGGATTCTGGCTCGGGCGAAGGGGTGGAGATCTTTGGAGTGATAGGCAAGTCTGCAACCTTCCATTTGCCGTATCTTGAGGTTTCTAGCTTATCGCGAACCAGCCAGCCAGAATTTCTACATCAATAGAGTGGATCAGTCTTCCGAGGTTGTGGTGAGGCCAGCAAGGTCAGCAAAAGTGGCGGCACCGAAAAACCTACCCTTAAGCACCTTACCTAACCAAGCGTTCTGCTGGGCGTATCCGACGTCCGTGGGGCGAAGGGGTTTTCCTGTCGGTACTGAGGAGTTTCTGCATCGCCCTGACTACCCTGTAGAATAACCCGCAAGTGGGACGCTTTAAGAAAAAAAATTCCGTTCATCTGTTTATTTCCTGTCACATGATCTGGCGGATTCATCTATCTGAATCGCTATGCTTATCGAATGGGATGTGTATTGTGGACTAGATGTCAAAAATGGTTGAGATGTGTACAAACGGGCGGTCAGGAATTGGCTGACAGGCAACGGAAATTACATTCGCTCTAGCGGCTTCAACCCGATGAGGCGTAGCGAGTTGCCCAGTGTGATCCGTGCGGCCTGATATAGGGCCAGTCTGGCCTCAGCCGTCTCTTTCTCGGCGCCCTTGACCCAGAGAGATTCAAGGGCATGAGATACAGCGTGGCTTAGCCTCAACGCATAGGTCACGACGTTACAGGGCTCCAAGGAGTTCATCAAGCCTCTGACCAACTGTGGATACTGGGAGATGATCTCAATTAGCTCGATTGCGGGGGGCTCATTCAACGCACTGAAATTCACGTCTGCATTCAGGTCGTGGGGCGGGTCGTGGGATGAATTGCGCTCAATGGAGCACAGACGAGCGTGCGCATATTGCAGATAGGGACCGGTGTCACCCTCAAACGAAAACATTCGATTCCAATTGAAGTCATAATTGCGCAACCTGCGCGCCGACATGTCTTGAACAATGATGGCCGACATGCCGACTATATCGGCAACCTCCTCAGGGTTGGCCATCTTGGAATACTTCAGCTGGTTCTTTTTCATATGCATATGCATCAGTTCTTGGGTTTGGTTCAGGATATCCTCCAAGAACACCACCGTTCCTTTCCGAGTGCTCATTCCGGTGATCATACCGAAATTGACATGCTTGAGCGTTTTGGCCCACGGAAAGTCCAACTTCTCCAGCGTTTTGAACAGTTGCTTGATATGGAGGTCCTGCTGGGAGCCGACCACGTAGTACATGGCGTCGAACTGATACTGCGAATGACGCTCCATGGCCGCGCCAATATCTCTCGTGAGGTACAGTGAGGTCCCGTCACTTTTCTCAACCACGACCTTCCCGAGCTTTTCGTCGGAAAAGTCGAGGATCTTCGCATTGTTGGAGTCCACTAGCAGCCCTTTCTTTTCCAGCAACTCCCTAGCCATGGCGAGGCCGGCGTTCACCTGGGATTCGCCGGAATAAACGTCAAACGGCACGTTTAGCCGCGAGTAGGTTTCCTGGTACTTCGCGATGCTCAACTCCCGAAACCTCTTCCACAGGCTCAAGGCCTCCTCGTCACCTGGGAATACAATTCAGCGATGTGTAGAATGAGATCTTTCAGGGATCGAGGTTACCATCCTCCATTCGCTTGAAATAGCCTCTTGCTTGCTCATGAATTGAGTCGTCTTCGTTTGCATCGGCCTAGTTGAAGGTTGTTAGCGAGGCCCACGTCTGAACAATCCTCGAGAGGACGATTACATTGATTTTGACATAGACGTGGTATAGATGCTTGATTGGATCATGATCCAGCTCGGCCTCTGAGCCATACTTTTCATATCCTACTGCCAGAAGTCCTGGACCGAGAGAAGCATTAGCCATGCTAGTTGCACCTGCTTGGCTTCACTTACCATATTGTTTTCCCCAGTCACCCAAGTAGTTCATTGCCAGCGTTTTCCAACCGTTGGCTTTGTGCACATTTCTCACGAAATTCCCGAGGATGGTGCTTCTTAGATGCCCGGCATGGAAAGGCTTGGCAATGTTGGGACTACTAAACTCAACCAAGGCAAGTTTGTTCTCTCCGCTCGTGTTCTCCCCGAACCTGTCTCTTTCAGTGAGGACTTCTTTCAGAGTCAGATCTCGCAGCTTTGTTTTGGATATGTTAAAGTTCAGAAAGGGTCCTTGGGGGGAAGCATTCACAATCCAGTCATCTCTCGGGAACTGCGTTGGTACAAAGAAGAAGGGTCAATCGTCTGCTCAATTGTCAGGTTTCTCACTGGGTGGGCCTGCGCAGAACGTACCTGCTGGCTGAAACGCTGGGCCAACTTGACCGGGTTTTCTGGAAGCTTGAGCTTGGGTAGTGCAAGAGCGAAATCCCCATGGTCCGATAGTTTCGGTATCTCTAGCAAAGGGCGGATGTTCTCACTTTCGAGCCCCGATAGGTCGGAGACTTTTCTGGATATACGGAGTTTGAACTCATCCAAGGTGGTCAGGGTTCTCTTGAACTGCACCGGAACCTTGTAGGTTGCGTGAACGCCACTTCGAAGTGCACGATACATTGAGGCTTCCCAATTAGCTGTCCACTGAGAATTCCTATATATGACGTCCGGTTGATATTGACCAAAAATTTTTCATCATCTCTAGGGAAATTCCAGTCACTTGGGAGATCAAGTTTTGTGGTGTGATGCAGCCTAAGCAACACCACGATATATATGTATGTACTGAGATATGGATATAGACAAAGTGGATGGGTTTCGTTTATTACAATCTAATGTGCGTGCTTAATCGATGACCAATCTCTTTCTGAGATAAGGAGCCTCCTCGGTATCTTTCCGAACCGAGGACTCCAGTGCCTTGGTGGGAACGGGCTTCTCAATAGTGAATTCGGAGAGACTTTCGGCAGGGGGAGTAGCTTTGGCTTGAGTCACCTGTGGGGTAGTGGCAAAGATTTTTTCATTCCTGCGGATCTTCTCTAGCCTCTGGACAAGACGACGCTCTTCTCTCGCAATACGCTCTTTGGGCGAGAGCTAGACGGCGGAATAGAGTAGAAGGGTTAACTTGGAACTCGGGATAGTTAGCGGTGTTGAGAAACTCTTACGTCTTTCTTCTCGCTGCCTGGCTTCTCTTTGGTGAACTGGGTTGGGTCTGGGCTGGGCTTGCGTGTGGCTCTTCCTCCGTTTCTCTGCTTTTTTTTGTCGTTTTTGACGGGATGCGAGGAGCGTATCAGCTCTTCGAACGATCTTCCTTCTATCTGACGCCTTTCCTTAAGCCCTGTGCCGTATAGTTTGTTCTGTAGCGAATTTTTGGTTGAGGTGGTGTCGGGCTTCCAACCGTGAAACTTCAGACTATCCGGCACAGTTTTGGTCGAGGCGAATCTCCAAGTGTGAAATATCACCGGTCTACTTAACACCGTTGTGGACAACCCTGAATATCCAAGACAAGCCAGCTTATTCATAGCGAAGTAGTGTGTGTATGCGTATGTGTATGTGTATGTGTATGTGTGTCAAAAAGAGACGGAATCCAAATAAAAATTTCCCTGTGCTATGTGGAAATTTTCCATGTCCTAATGGGCGGAGTCGAAAACCAGTTGGCATTCGATTGGAACGAATTAAATCAGTACATGGAAGAAAGGTGACTAGTGTGAGCCGTGTGGGTTTATTCTGGAATAAATCTGTGGTACTTGAGGCTGCTATACTGATGGCTCAATTTCGATGGAGCTTTTGGTACTCATGTAGAGCTTGTCCTATTTCATCAGTCATACGCTTTTGCAATAATGGGCGATAGCCAAGTGCAAACAAGATCTCGAAAAATACAAAGAAGGGGGCGAATAATAACGCTAAAGGAAAGGTGTGAGCGTGAGGTACAATATTAGTGGCCTTGTATACGTTTGTACCTTGCGAAAAGTTGTCCACCAAAGCGGGTGTCTTCTTCTCGAATACTATGTAGGTGAAAAACAGCAATGCCCAGCAACTCAGGTGAAGGACGAGTGCTACTTGGCTGAAATTAGGGAAGCTGTGCGCGAAGCGAATAGCATAATAGGCCAGCCCAGAGAGAACTGGGAGGAAAAAGGTCTAAAAAAGAATACTCCGATTGTTACTTCGATATGAAAAGCTTATCATAAGGGAAGTTTTACTTACAGCGGCAAGTGGCTCCAATAGCAAATAGAACAAGGTGTATATCCCTATCAATATCCAGGGCCAATCCAGTACCAGCTCCCAACCGTTCAAAGTCTTACTAAAGATTGGTTCGAAATGGAGCGTCAACACCAAAGCGGTCCAGAGAAGCAAAGGCACACATACAGTATGACAGACTATGTTGATACGATTGGTATGACATTTTCCGTAAGTGACAAACTGTCGTTCGAAATTCAAAAAATGACTCTCATTGACAGTGGACATGTTATGACCTAACTTCTAGCAAGCTCCATGCGGAAGTCCAAAAGATATGGTGATATTTAAACCAGGCGGAGTCTAGATCTAAATCGATTTAGCGATTAGAGCCGAGGTTATCCGTGGGAAAATACCTGACGTGGTACCAAATTGAACCCTAGTTTAATGCAGATAATGTTTATGTTTATTTGAATTGCTTTCTACATTGGATGAGTATGATTTAAGCAACAAGCTTAATTTTGGCTTCCTTGCGAATGGTCTCAGGCGTGAGGTTGAACAATTCATCAATCAAGGCAGCACGGAAAGTGCCAGGTCCTTTGACATCAGCTCTAGCGGCAGCTATTTCACCAGCAATCCCCATGCAAAGGAATCTAAATAAGCTGTTAGCAGGCATTGTGACGAAGAATCAGAATTAGTGCGAACTGTACCCTCCAACGGCAGCAACAAGATAATCGTCTTTGGAGACTGTGAACAACAAAGGTTAAATAGACTAGCAATATGCTAACAACGATTCGGAAACATCTACCTGCAGCAAGACAAGCGATCACCGAGGTAAGGCAACAACCAGATCCAGTGATGGCCTCAAGAAGAGGGTGACCGTTTTCGATAGCATAGGTGCGTTTACCGTCCGAGGCGAAGTCAATGGCGCCAGACATGGCTGCCACGATTCCTACGGTTCCCAGTAAGCTGACGCGTCTACTAACATACTTGAGAAGCTGTAAGGAACTTACTTTCTCTCTCTGCCAATTCAGCAACAATCTCTGCGGCATCTGACAATGCACCGAGACTATCAACGCCGCGCATTTTGATTTGGCGACCCACCAGAGTGGCCATTTCTCCAGAGTTCCCCTTGACAATGTTGAGATGGAGTTTCTTCAGCATGCCTCCACAAAATTCCCGACGGAGTGTGGTTGCGCCTGCACCAACTGGATCAAAGACAATAGGGACATTGTGCAAGTTGGCAGATTTGCCTGGACAGTCATAAGAATTAGAACAAGCCATTCGTCCAAAGGTGTCACCGACCGACTTCGTACCTGCAATGACCATAGTCTCGCCTTGCTTGGGACTAATAGATCCTGCATTGATTACCAAAGCACCGCTCATCTCAGCCACCTGTGCTACTTCTTCCTGGGCATCGGCCATAATTGGTGATCCACCCATAGCCAACGTGACATTAGCATTGTCATTAATCACAACATAATTGGTGATGTGGTGAATCAGAGGATGAGCCTCGCGGAGTCTTGTGAACGTTTCGATCACTTTCTCGATCATATCGTGGGGCTGCTGAGCGGATGGGGCCGGCTTCTCCAGGATACATTTGAGAGCACCTCGGACCTTTTGAGCCAAACGTTCGGCAGCATTTTTGGGTTCTTTTGAGGCGATGATTGCTGAAACGAGGGCGACTCCAGCCAGCGATTTCTTTCCAGAGGTTTTGAGCAGTGCACGCTCGATATTGGATTCATCGAGCCCACCGATACATACGACTGGAATATCGCTATCGGAAATAACTTCCAATACATGGCGTGCGCCCTCGATCCCCAAGATGTCTCTTTTGATTTCCTTAGTCTGTGTGGGGAATATCGTACCCAAGCCAATATAGTCGGCCCCACGCTTAATAGCATCCTGGCACTCTTCCAGGCAGCTAGCGGTCACTCCAATGATCTTGTCTGGCCCAAGAAATTGCCGAGCAAGCTCAATTGGCATGTCATCCTGGCCTATGTGGACGCCTTCGCAGTCAAGCGCCAAAGCGATGTCAATTCTATCGTTGATTAAGAGAGGCACTCCAGCTTGCTTAGTCAACTGATGGATTTCTCTTCCAACCTCAAGAAACTCTTTGGTTTCAGCGTTCTTCTCACGAAGTTGGACCAAGGTCACGCCACCCTTAAGAGCTTCCCGAACGTTATCAACCAAGGAAACCCCTTCAGGAAGGAGTCCGCGATCAGTAACCAGGTACAAAGAGTAATCAACAGTTGGTTTTCCCATATCTAAACAAGCTACCAAGGAGCAAAGGTAAAAGGCCCGAACACTCACTCAGCATGGATTAAATGGGTAGATGCAGCCAAGATGAGAATAGATGATTATGGCCCTCCATGTGATTGGAAAATGCTCGATATATCGCATGCCCTACTCTATCCAACATATTTATTAGGTTGGGGCGGACGAAGATCATTCGAACAGAATATATGCGGTGATGAAATCAACACATGAAAGATTCGATGACCTTTTGTTTGATCTAGCAGAGGTCGTGGGTACGCACCAGGTTTATTTGATCTAGCAGAGGTCGTGGGTACGCACCAGGTTTATTTGATCTAGCAGAAGTCATCTAGTCTTCACAACTATGGAAGCTAGAAAGATGGGATGTTAAGACATGTAGGCATGATACGCCGTGATAATGGCTAGAAACACTCACCGATAATGATCACAAGAAGCAGAAGCACGATGGCTGCAATGATGATTTTCATCTTGAGATTTTTACGCCACATACGCTGACGAACATGATTGACACCGCGACGAAACTGCTGCGCTCCAGCCTCAAGGTCATCTATTTTGAAGGGTTAGTTGTCGAGCGGGCATCCACCATCCAGAGCTGGTTCGCCTCACCGGCTTTGTCGTTCATCGAATCCAGACACTCTCCGCGCTCCATAACCCGGTTCACGTTTTCTTGCATTATATTAACGACATCATCGACTTGTTGCTGAACAAGTTTTGCTTGGTTGACATTCGCGGCGGACCTGCGAGGGGAAGATGGAATTAGAGCCAGGGACAAGCACGAACCAGAGGTCAGATACGCACATTATACTATCTGCTACAATAGAGGGCGTAAGGGGTTTAAATCAGAACTGGGTTGGATAATGGCCAGGAATTATGGTTAGATTGTAATCTGTCCATTTTAGTGCAAGTGGATAGATGATGGCCATTTTGAGCGTTGTTGCTTGTCCTGCTTTAATGCTGCATTTGAATGAATTTTTGTGAGACATTCGAAACCGTAATATTTACCCAAGAGTCTCCTTTAATCTATCTACCACAGGATATAAAACCCCCAGTCTGCCTCATCTCCACCAGCCACATCTTCCATCATGTCACACACAAAAATATCGTTCCCGCTTCATAGTGAGCTCGCAGGCGAAGGAGTAGCCATCGCTATGGATGTCGAAAACAGTGTCCGAGCCATGGATTCACTATACAAGACCAATTTCTACCACTGGGTTCGCGATCATCAGAACATCCCATACATCGCCGTGCGCCTGCAAAAGCTGTCGAACGAGGCTGGGTTGAGGCGTCTAGCGTTGGCTATGCACTGGCTAGCCTCCGGTTGGCCACAGAGCCGCCGTAGATTCCTGTTTCAAAGCATCACATTTGGTTGGGAGGAGAGCAAGTGCAAGCATCTCGCCAGGGAGCTATTGTTAGCGTGCAACACCTCGGCTTCACGGAAGTCCTGGAAATCAAGCTATAGAGAGGCTAGACCCCTCCACGCCTACACAACCTAATTATCTTCATGTACGATTTTGTAAAAAGCTCTTGTTGTAAATTGATGTATTCTATATTGCATATGGTGAATAAAATCAGGAATCAAGGTTTTGTCTGCGTCAATGGTGGGATCTCGGTCTTCAAGACGCGGTTGCTCTTCTTCTTGGGCGCAGGGGCTATATCAAACAGACGTCGTGAGTATTGAGCGGGTGGGACTCGGTTCTAATGGAGCCAGTATTCACCGTGGGTGTTTTCGCGGACATAGAATTTGCGCAGGATAAGAATCGCCTCATCCCTGTAGTAGCCTGACTCGGCCTCGTACGGGGGGTGCTCTTCGTAGGGACTTGATATCGCCAAGACAAGTACGTGATGGAGAATATGTCAACTTCTTCTTGCACATAGAGAGGTAGTGGCGAATATGTCAATGACTGCTTACTCTTGATGTAAATTGAACACGGATCCGTTTCCCCCAAATCTATCGTTGCCACATCCAAAATACACCTTTCGTATTTCTTACTACGAGTTAAGGAGTTCGTTTGTAGAACGCCGTGTGTACATAAAGGCTGCTCTGGTGCAAAAGGATACCGAGTTGTCGTAAGGCGGCAGCGCACATCACGCAGGGTTCGACTGTCACGTAAAGATCACTTTCTTTGAAGATCTCAGCTGGATGTTTGGCGAGAATCTCGCCAATGGCCTCAAACTCTGCATGTCTAGTCCCCTACAGAAAGGAGCTTAAGCGTCTGCAAATCTCCAAGAGTAGTCAATCATGAGCCATTCATACATCCAAAGTTTCATTAGGCTTGTTTCTTCCCCGACCAATTATCACTCCGTTGTGGACAAATACGCAACCCACTGGCACTTCCCCGATCTCGTATGCCTCCTCCGCCTAAACATAGAAAAGAACGGTTTGAGGGAAAGCCGAAGTGTACAAAATTGATTTTGTGTTTGACCATTTTCAAGGCTTCCCGCATATACTGATGGTGGATGGTATCCTCACTAGACATTTTCAACTATGTTTCGGGTGTCTCTAGACACAAGAGCCCTTATGAACGGTCATGCCTGTGGTGTAAAAAAAAGTCCACAAAATTCAATGAATGATTGATCAATAATCACGAAAAACGAAGGCTATGAACCATGATGGATTTACCATACGTCATTGTATGATATCTCGCTTGCCAAATATAGCCCTAGTCTTCAACCCTCATTCGAATAATCATTCTGTAAATTAAGTTATTTCGCCAAGTCACTGCACCTTCTCAACACGTAGAATCCACCTTTGAATTCTTCCTACTGCCAACACTAGCCACAATGGAGAGTATCCTTTTACATACACTTACTAGAAGTGGATATTTCCGTCAATGATCTGGTTTTTCTGTCCTTAATCTTTATCCCTGTTTTACTTTGATGATGACAGAGAGTCTTTTTCAATTGAAGGTGGGTATCTGCGAACTTTTATGCGGACCGAGTACGACTAACGTTGACTGAATCCTCAGTTCACCGCCAAAACTCTCCAAAGGCAGGCTAAGAAAGCTAGCAAGGAGGAAACTGCTGAAAAAAACAAGCTAAAGAAGGTATAGAGAGGCCATCTTACAAGGTTGAGTGGGGTTAAACCCGGTTGGTAACACTACATATGGAATAGGCGATCCAACAAGGCAATATGGAGGGCGCCCGTATCTATGCAGCCAACGCCATTCGCAAGAAGAACGAATCCCTGAATTTCTTACGACTCGCCTCCAGAATCGACGCGGTATCTAGTAGAGTTCAGACGGCTGTCACCATGAGAAGAGTACGACAGTTTTACAAACACTTAAATTCCACAGAGATTCACGCCTCTCCATTAGGTAACTGGCTCTATGGCGAACGTGGTCAAGGGGATGGACAAAGCGATGGAATCTATGAATCTCGAGAAGATTTCGATGGTGATGGACAAGTTTGAATCTCAATTTGAAGATTTGGACGTCCAAACGGAATACATGGAAGGAGCCATGGGAGGCGTTACCACCATGGCTACACCTCAAGAGGAGGTGGATGGCTTGATGCAGCAAGTGGCAGACGAAGCAGGCTTGGAACTTAACCACGAGCTTGGAAATACCCCGTCAGGACTGCTCGAAAGTCCATCAGGACATAAAGATTACGACGAGCTGACGGAAAGATTGGCCAAACTTAGAAATCCCTAACCCATTCCATAGTCCATAGTTGTCGAGTATTTTAACAATGGTTTGTTTGCCCATTTGATTGTATAACTCCCCATCATAAAGAACTTAAAGAACCGCTTCCCAGAACCACAGAATGTTCCATTGTTTTGAAATAACATCGATCAGCCAAAAAAGGCCGGATCCATAGTGATAGCATGATCCTTCAACCAACAATATGCAGCTTGGCCACTTCAGTCAACAATATTTAACTTGGGCTCATCCCACCAACCACTCGAATTGTGTGTTGCCATCATGGTTTTACGTTCGGACGCCGTCTTGAAGATACTAAACTGCATATGCGGGCTGATGATGGGGTTGAGCGGGATTAGTCTGATTGTCCACGGTGGTGTCCAACCTATCATCACCGGGCTGTATTTAATGTAAGTGGCTTCACCGTCAGGGTACGACTTAAGTCTAGGGTAGTGATCGTTTTGTAGTGTCTTTGGACTGGCCGTCCTGGCCCTTGAGTTCCGCATTCCGGGCCCCATTTCCAACCAGATGCCGTTTCTTTTCACTTTCCTGGGGAAAGGGCTCTGCAAGTATCCATACTATGCATTGATTACACGGTAGAGAATACTAACCATGCTCATTTTCAATCCATCCCCCCCTTGCAGTCTATATATTGTAAGAGCCGCACTCGTACTTGATTCACTTGTGTAATATCTGGCTAATTGATTTCCCTTCTAGCCTTGGATGCATCGCACTCGATAAGCACATCCTCAACTTGGTTGCTGGGCTAATAGTAGTTGTAGCTGGTCTCGTCTATGTGTGTCTACATTGCACTTCACTAAAGCCAAACCCTGGAATCTCCCAAGTGTGACACTTGCTGATTTATTCATGGTGATGGTTTTCGCACTCCGCTCCGATCGATATCGGCGAATAAAGCATACCTGCATATTGAGTGATGTCTACAAGTTCAGTGTGGGGTGGAGGCCATGTTAAGGGACAGAGCGCTTTCGTCCGATGATTAGTTTGATGAGCTTTTGTATGTGCGCATCCCAACCGACTGTATATACATTTTTGGGCCAGCGCGAAGTCAATCCATGTACCAAAGCGTGGATGACCTGCTCGGAGGTTGGGGCCACTCTAGCTAAATGTTCGATCCGCGTGGACATCTCATCAAGTCCGTCGATATAATACTTGAGCAATGCGTCATTCAGTTGGTCTGTAAAGATGGTCTCGGCAAGGTCTACAAAATCCTGGGTGTACGTGCATTTAGGACGGGCCAGCAATGGGATTGAACGAAACCTACCTCGGTGACGATTTTTTGGGATGGGTCATGAATAGCAGACCTGTACACACCTGTGGAGTTGGGCCTAAGTACCTCTACGAAATAGCTGTTTGTTGACTCAACCTTACCTGGTTCAACCATACAGCTGACGACTCCAACCTGACGCAGCTCATGTTGCCACACCTCAGAGATGAGATCCACCGTCTTTTTTGTGGGCCCATGGTTTCCTGAATCTCTATAGAGCATCCACTGCGTTATCGAGCCAATATTGATGATTCTACCTTGACTCTCACGCAGTGATGGCACCAAAGCTTGAGTAAGTTTGACAACACCAAAGAGTCGAACCTCTAGAGCATGTTTAACATACGCTTGAGAGGCCAGCTCGTTTGGTAAACAAATATTTAAGCCAGTGTTATTGATGAGAGCAACCAGAGGAAGCTCCATCTCTTTTAGATGATTCACTATGACGTTTCTAGTTTCGACGATGGTTGAAGGTGCCGAGAGGTCCACCATGACGGGAAGGATTCGTCCGGCCTTGCCGATTAAGTTTGGCTCGTTTAGTAGAGCCTCCTGAAACAACATTTCCAAATCTTCCCCCTCCTTTTGATTTCGTATACCAGCTATAACAGTGTATCCTTGTTTTCCCAGGGAAAGTGCTATATCCCTACCTGCTCCACTCCCGGCTCTTGTGAGCATCACGGCGGGATGAGCCGAGGGAGTCGGGCAATGAACGATCAAAGGCGGTGTACCGTCAAAGAGAAGATAGGCTAATAAGCATTTGATATAATGGAGCATGTTGAGACATCCCTCCAAGAGGTAAAGTATGGTAAGAGAGAACGTATTCATGTGTGGTATTATGGTTATGAGGAAAAAAGAGGAGCCAGCGACGAATGTATGCTTGTGTTGTGGGGAGATATGGGGCTCAAGGGGTACACAGAATTAGATATTCAGGTGACAATCGTTAGGCAGTGACATGCAGGATTGATAGGATTCAATGTCTTCATGAAGCTTGAAACCATCAGTTTCATGAGTAGGTGTAACGTGCGAGGAAGAAACAAGCAGCCATTCGACATCAATTGATGTATGAGGCTTGGATGGCTGTAGCAGTAATTGTTAATCATCATGCGCCCAGTGCAAATCATTCGTCGATGATCAATGCATTGCTCGATTCAATCTAACTTATGCGCGGGTCTTGAAACGAGCGGGCTCTCGTTCAATATAAAGGTGGTGAGAATGGACGTGGTTTGGTATCGTTCGATCAGTTTGCATTTCCAGCTAGTCCTCGGTTTGTCAGTCCTTTCGCAATGCTCTACAACTGCAAGATGAATCTGCTCCACGGCTCCATGTGCGTGCTGTTGGCTTCCTCTTATTTGGACCAGACTGAGGCGTTCGTGGCCAAGGGTTCGTCAAGCCATGTGGCCAATATGAACTTCCATCAGCTCTCCAACAGTGGGAGCAACTTCGGAAGGCTTTCAAAACGTGAACTAGCTGAGTTAGAGTCTGATATGATGGAGATTAGCAACCTGGGTATCAAAGACTTGACCAATCCTCTGAGTAAAGTATTGGCGAAAACCGGAGTTTCCCTGGGTACTGTGGCGGTGGCTCTCACGGCGAAGGGGGTATTAACACCACTCGCCAAGCTACTGGGTGGAAGCTACTCAGGTGTATCCAAGCTGGTGAATCCCCTTACTAGGGCTTTGACCACTGCCATTATCCGAAAGGGAAAGGTTAAGACCTTTAACAATCTTGGTGATAAGAAGGCTGAAGCTCCTGCTGCTGTCGAAGAATCGGCTGAAGCTGAAGAATAATAAAATGCAACTTACGATCCAGAATTGAAATTTATTTATGTGAATAATTTAAGCAATGCTTCCATGGTTCTTTGAGCTTCAAGCAATGTCTCGATGGACTTTTGAGCTTTAAGCAATGACTTGACATGTCAGCGAGTTCTGAGTTACTGTTTCTTCGCAGTTGCTGAACTACCCGCTTGGGGGCCAATATTGGCAGGACTGTGCTTGTTGCTTCCCAGAAGTCTATTTAACAGGGTACCCACGAGCGGTATGTAGCGAGTCCCCTTGTGGACGGTATCCAACAGCGGTACTAGTAGTTCACTTCGATCATTGCTGTTTTCCTCGTTCTCATGGAGCAGATCTCTACGTACCACCGGGCCTGCCAAGACTTGAGAACAAACCACCAGGGCGACCAAGGCTTTGACAAGATCTTTCTTCATTCTATAGATGGAGGAAATACAGGCTAGGGATATGCGGTCCTCGTCAGCCTCATTTATCCCATTCCTGTCGTGAAACATGCAACAAATCCCTCACAATAAAATCTCCCGAAGTGAGGAAGAATGGTGCAGGCGAAGGAACTCTATCTGATATCAAACCATATTGAAACGGCCGTATGGGTTCATCTGGCTTGTTTATTTCCAGCTGATCATAGGATATCTTTCCCAATGTTGACTGAATGCTGATCATTGGCTGCATTCAGATGGTGATCATTTCGGTGATCCATATGTGTCCGTTAATTCGATGCTTGGCAACCGTAGGCAGACTATTTTGGATACTAGCCAATCATACCTGGCTCCCTTATCATTACCCCAATGCTCGCTGAACAACGTATTTTAACGAAACTTTCGGTGGAATAACTTCTTAGCGTTGCTCCTGCATATTCTTCCAGTTGTCCATTTTCCTCATGTCAGGCCTCCAAGGTATTTTGTGAAGGGTTCGGTTCTTTCGACCATTCCTGACCGGTGTTCTTTTTGTGAATAGACGTTTACATTGTTTCCTCCGTCCGTACTGCCATGGGTGGCTTTGGGGGCTCTCTTGCTTCCTTCACTGCCATCCAACTTGGCTCCAAAGTCGTAAAGGGTATGCGCTTTTGTTTCCCCTCTAGCTTTGCTTCTATGCTAACAGTTAAACATCTTTGAAGGTGCTCTCGAAAAGATCAACCTGGCTCCTTCTGAAGTTGATGAGGTCTACTACGGCAATGTTTGCTCCGCTAATCTCGGTCAAAACCCTGCTAAGCAAGTTGCCCTTGGTGCCGACATTCCTGACTCCGTCATCTGTACCAACATCAACAAGGTCTGCGCTTCTGGAATGAAAGCCCTTATGCTTGCCGCCCAAACTATCCAGCTTGGCCAAGCTGATGTTATCGTTGCTGGTGGAACCGAATCCATGTCCAATGTTCCCTACTATCTTCCCAAGGCTAGATTTGGTGCCAAGTATGGAGATGCCACCATGGTCGATGGCCTCGCCAAAGACGGTTTGACCGATCCTTACGGTAACTTTGCTATGGGTATTGCTGCTGAAGAGTGCGCTAAAGAGCACAACATCACTCGTGAGGAGCAAGATGAGTATGCCATCAAGAGCTATACTCTTGCAAACGAAGCCACCAAGGCCGGTTTCTTCAACGATGAAATTCTCCCCATCGAAGTATCCCAAGGTCGTGGAAAGCCCAGCAAGATCGTCAATGCCGATGACGAGGTCTCCAAGTGCAACCCTGAGAAGCTCCGCTCCGTTCGCTCTGCTTTCATCGAGAACGGTACTGTCACTGCTGCCAACGCTTCCACCCTTTCCGATGGTGCTGCTGCCTTGGTTCTCGTTTCTGGCGACAAGTTGAAGACTCTTTCTCTTCCTGAAGGTCACACCATCTACAAGATCCGCTCCTTCGCTGATGCTGCCCAAGCCCCCATCAAGTTCACCACCACCCCCTCCCTTGCCATCCCCAAGGCCTTGGAGAAGGCTCAATTGAAGGTTGACGACGTTGACTTCTTTGAAATCAACGAGGCATTCTCAGTTGTCGCTGTTGCCAACACCAGAATCCTTAACCTTGATGCCAACAAGGTGAACATCGCCGGAGGCGCTGTTGCCATGGGTCATCCATTGGGATGCTCCGGTGCCAGAATCGTTGTCACCCTGTGTAACGTTTTGAAGCAGAAGGAGGGTAAGATCGGTGTGGCCGGTATTTGCAACGGTGGCGGTGGCGCCAGCGCTTTCGTCATCGAGCGTGTTTAGATTCCCGGGATCTAAGATGGAAATGCTCTCATCTATACCCTTCCAACTGTCGACAAATTTAATGCATATAAATAATCTAATTTCACTTTGGAGTTTATTTTCAATTTGTGGCCAAAAATACATCATCCACGACATGTGGAAGGGAATAACTTATAATGGATAGAGATCGGTGTGTACAGTCTTCGTGGAGATGGTGTGTGTGCGATTAGTCTGCATCCTCGTTACGCAGGATACTCCTGAAGTTAAACGGAGTGTATTTGTATCCGGTGCCTGCGTAGAATTTGTTGTTGAATTCCACCCAGTGCAAACGCAGGGCGTGCAGGAATGCCGACAACCCCTCCATCACCATTAGGATGCTCACCGTCAACGCAAACCACACTGCGAAGCCTGCCCAGATCCCAATGATGTTGATCGGGAAAGCCAGGCCGAGAACGATTTTGAGGGTCATATCCCAGAGCACACTTGACAGCTGCGCGTGTGCCAGCGACAACGCCCACAGACGTAGATAGGATGCGGTGTTGGAGATACAACCCAAGCAGAATTCAATCGTGTGGATCACTTGATGAATCATGATATCGCCGAATTCAAACTCCTCCTCGTCTTGGGCTTCTTCGGTGGATTGGACGATTTCGTGGTCGTTCTTGCTGTCTTCTGGGATTCGGCCTGGATCCTTGGATCCCTCCGGGTTCTCGTGGTTTGGTTTGAGCTTGTCCTCGTCAGAACTCAGCCCGGTTTCCTCGGAGTTCACCAATATCTCGGCTGGAGCGCTCCTGTCCTTTTTGCTGTGCTTGTATTTCAGGATGAATGGCTTGGTCAACAGCATCCACGGGATGCATACGACTGCGATGAATATCAGCACTAGCTGGATGGTGCCCTGACCTGAATACAGCTGATCTTTGGGACTCACACTGCCAGGGCTTAGGAACATGTAAATCAGCATGTTGAGTAAGCTTGGGGGGCTGATCGGCTGGTTGTTCCAGTTGATCAGCCATTTGTATATTATGCAGATGCAGAGATATCCGAAGATGCACTCCATGAACAGGATCTGAGGGAGGAACTCTGCCCAGATCGCGTAGCCATGACGGAAATGGACGTGGTTGTAAATGGTTAGGATAATCCCCACCGACATTTGGATCACTCCCAAGATGACCGACATCTTCATCTTGTAGGAGTTCGTGAAGATCAAGTAGTTGTCCGTTCCATGCCACGCGGAATCCAAGCCAAACGGATAAACCCCAACCGGCCTAGCATCTATGGACTGGCCATTCTGGGTCGCCGCCGGCCAAGCCCACCCTGAAGGGAATATGGCGAGGGAGCGAGAAAACAGGTCGTTGTAGATGAGTCCGGTGAATATCGAGAAGAGCCCCATAAGCAGAATGATGTATCTGCCGTTGAACATCATGGCGAATATCTCCCCGCCGTTATATCTGGCCAGCGATTTTTCCTTTAGCACCAGCCATAGGGCGAACGCAGTCATCAGGACTCCATGGCCCAGATCGCCAAACATCACCGCGAACAGGAAAGGAAAGGTGATCACAGTAAAGAGGCCAGGGTTCACCTCCTGGTACTTGGCCACGCCATAGGCATCCACGATGTTCTGAAATCCTTGGCTGAACTTGTTGGTACGGTGGAATGTAGGGGGTTCTCGTTTTGTCTGCAGCTGAGTCAGGATTGGGTATACGTGCGATCCGGTGCTTTCGGCTGCTTCACGAAGGGAGAGTTGAGCGGAGGGGATGTCGTTCGTGGGACACCAACCCTCGGCTATGAGACAGCGCCGGTTCTGGTCATAGTTGAACAGATTCATGACGTGATAAATCGCCTTCTCCTTTTTCACCAGCGTCATCCATTCCGACAAATTCCTCGCGATCAGCTCCAGTTCGGAGCGCCTGGTCTGGTTGGTGTTTTCGAGGATGTTCCGGAGGTCACTTAGCCTGGATTCGATGTCCCGGATCTTCAGGCGTCTCTGCTCGGGATTTATGTCGATGGGGTAAAGCGAGGCACCCATGGCCTCGGCGATCTTCCGGATTTTGCTGAGGATTTCCGAGCCGTGTGCGTAGATTACGAACGTCGACTTTTCGAGTTGATCCCCGCTTTGCCAGTCCGTCAATGGCTCCGGTATTTCGGATTGATACATGTACAGGTTGCCACGCAGTGACCTCCAAAGAACCCTCTCGAAGACGTTGATCTTGTTGCGCGGGATGGTTCCCGCCACGAAACCTACAGATGAGACGCTCTGGTTCAATTCGGTCTTGCCCGTCTCAACGTCCGAATCGGGCTGATCTTGTGCTGGAGCCGGGCACTGAAGAGACCCTATATCTTGGATATTCGCCGAGCCTTCCAGCACATACTTATTCTCGATCAGCTCCTGGTGCTGCCGCTGCAGGGCGCGGTAGGAGTCGTTGAAGTTGGAAAGTTTGTCCTCGTGTTCACTCAGCTGCTCGGCCAGATCATGGATGTCCCTCCCGGTGATGGGCTGGTTAGTCCCGGTGCTGTCCGCGTTCATATGGGGGATTTTGATGTTGGACGATTCGCACTGCTCGCTAAAGTTTCGGAGCTGGCGTTCGATATCATTCAAGCGTCTTATTTCATCACTGAACGACCTTTGGAAGAAGCTAAGGTCTGGGTTTAGATCCCGGAACTGGATGAGGCCACGCTCTCCTAGGTGTGCCACTGTGGAATGAGAGATCTCGGTTGGGATGAAGAGCTGCACGAGAGACATCTCTTCCGAACGGAACAATGTGGATCGAGCCATAGCGTCGGAGAGGCTCGGAAAGAAACCGACTAGGTAAAATCGAATAGGAGTTAGTGAGTCGAAAGGTGAGTAATGTCCCGCTTCCTATGCATCAAACGAGGAGGAGGAGGAGGTCAAAAGGACAGTGTAAGAGAGAGAGAGGGAGGGAGGAAGAAAGATCCAAAGGTATATGATGAATCCTAGTTTGACTGCTGTTTCTGATATCGCGAGGCGAAGGCCCTGGGTTTTATATTTATTGGGATTGGATATCATATGATACGGACCTAACGCATCCTCTAACAATGGCCTGAGACAGATGGTGCAAGCCGGCTATTCTAACAATCAATGCATTACTAAATGAATACTCGCATATTCAGAGTGCGGCTGTTACCGTGCAAGAGAATGGGGGAGAGCCATCAACAATCCCATGCAGTGGATGTATAACAATGCCGGGACTCCACCTAATGGTGCATTCCCATCAAGGTGAATGATACCCTTGACGAGGGGCAGTAGGGATGTTCGATGGATACGCCGGCTTTCCAGGTGATGTGTGACACACCGAACTTCCATCCGGAATGCCAACCCAACCACTCCTCGATCATGTATGAAACTGGCCGAGAATCATCCCAAACCTCTTGAAGGCCAAACTTAGGGTTAGGATGACTTGCCAACCTTAATCCCACCCCGATGGATATGCATTCCAACTTATCATGAAACGGTCAACGGGCAGTTTGCTTTGTCGAGCTACTGAGCAATCATGCAGCTTCCGAAGTATCCGGACGAGGCCAGTCAACCCCCATCCCCATTCCCATCCTCATCCTCATCCTCATCCTCAGTAGATAATCGACAATGGATGCGCAGGTAAACGTGCAACCGCAGGTCGATCGGCTGCACATGATCCAGAGCAAGCAAGAGGTTAGACCCGGCTGCAGTCTGATTAACAATAGAGTGATTTATCAACTTTTGGGATATCGAATGTACAATACTACGTAGCAATTGTGAGGTTGATCAATACACATTCTGGAGAACCTAAAATCGGATTAATCTAATATGGGAATATCATGCCCGCGAAACAAAATGTGGTGGTTGTAGGGCTGGTAGCAAAGGACTATTAGGCGGAGTATTAATTTCGGTGGGTCGTGGGCTCATGTTCGCTTCCAGGTCTCTTCCCCAAGGCACCCCCTTTCGTGGCGCTGCTTTCTAATGATATCTAGTTGCTCCTGGTGCAACGCGGCGTTTTTCTCTAACCTTTGCTTCGTCTTGCCTTTGATCTCGACCAAGGTTTTGTTCAGGTTGGATGCGTTGCGAAGTTGCTTATCCTTCTGCTGCTTCTCTCGCTTGTTGTGGCGAGCAATCACCTTCTCCTGGTTCTTGCGGAACCCGGCGGCAATCGGAAGGTAAAGGGACTCGATCCTTTGCTCGATGGCGTTCCGCTTGAGAACCGAGTCCGGTGACGAGCTATGATACCACACCAGAAAGTCGTGGATATTGTGGATTTGGGCTCTCTCGTTGCCGTCGTTGTTGATCGAGTCTCCATCCCGATAATCCGAATACGACCGGGGCGAGTAATCCTCCGACTCGGGGAAATACATGTCTGAGGTGTCCTCGACCTTCACGGAGAACAACGAGGTGAAAACCTCCTGATCGTCCAAGATCTTCGCAATCACCTTCCGGTTTTCCTCGATGGCTCCGATCACGCTGACCAGAATCTCTCCGACCAGGGTCTGAAGCTCCCGGTCCGCACGGTGGAAGATCCGTAGCAGGAACAGGATCCCGTTGGATTCTCGGAACTTGGGCTGATCAGCGATCATTTCGAACGAGAAGTTCTCTATGAACTCCGCTTGCTCCCCAGAGGCGAACTCCGCCTGAAGCACGTTGATGATGATGCCGTCTCGAATGTTGAACAGCCCCGTCGACTTCATCACCGTGCGGATTGCCGGGTTGTTTTGGCAGGCAAGGTGGTTGATCGTGCTCACGAAATGCCGGTAGATCTTCGCTGACGAGGGGACGTACTCGTCCAGGTGCTTGTACAGGTAAGTCAGATTCCTCAGCACATCAGTGGCGGTGTCATGGGCCAGGTAGGGGTTCTTGTCGAAGAATGAAAGGGTGATCTCGACCAACTGGATCTCGAACAGGTCGTTCTCGGCAACCGCGCCTCTGCTCTTGGATGTCACCGAGTTCTTCCGGGAAATATCGTAGATCATCAGCTTCTGGATGAGCGAGTCGGTGGCGGAGATCATACGTGCGTATCCCAGCTTCTCGGGATTGGTGCGGTCTTGGAGGAACGACCGGATCCACTCGGTCCAGTTGTACTCCCACAAGATAGCCATGTTATCGTTGTGCAGGATTCGCTTGATGTCTACCAAGACCAGGCACAAAAGGTCAAGGTCCGTCACGGATTTGAGGAGATCGAGAGTCAGCCGAATGAATTCCGGGTAGACCAGTCGATCGGTGAACTTCAAGTTATGCGTGAAGCTGTCTACACTCGACCGTGGCGACCGTATCCAGGGCCGATCGTTGCCATGCGATTTGGTGCTAGCCAAGCATTGATAATGGTTGAGCGCTACACCCAGCAAGCAACGGGTGAGCTCTGCAGTGACGGGGAATGGCGCCAGAAACAAGAACATCGCATCGAACACCCCAAGCTTGGTCATGAGGGAGCGAGTTTGCTTGATATTCGTGCTGATGAGAACACCCATCATTTTAAGAACAGTCACCCGCAGCTTCTCATCTTGGAACTCCAAGAAGGAAAGCAGCAGCGTCAACCCGCCGATGTTTCGGATCATCTCAACGAAAACAAGGCTATTCGACATGTGCTTGAATACAAGGCCCAACACCTCGCTCTTCATGTCCAACGACTGCTTCTTCCCGTAGGATAGGAAGTTGATCAATCTTGCCACTTCGTCTGTGGCCATATCGGTCATCATCTTGTCCATGATTCGCAACGCAAATTGGCGCAGAGGCGAAGGCAGAACATGCAGCAGCTCGAACAGGATGTCTAAGCCACCCATGCTTCTCCAATGCCTCATGTTCTCCGGCACGTCAATCAGAAGATCCACTAGCAGTCGAAGTACCGGAAGCTGGACTTGCTCGGGACAATTCATCAGCAGGTCCGAAATCAACAACAGGCAGTCGGAATTGTTGAAGATGAACTGCTCCTTCTTCCTGGCTCCATCACTGGCCAACTCGAAAAGGGTTTCGAAGTGGTTCCAAGTCAGTTCGCTTGTATAATTGCGAAGGATGGAGTACAACACGTTGAATCCCTTTTGCTCGGTGAATCGCTGGAGAAGGTGAGGAGACTTGCACAGCAGGTTTGAGATGATGCGTAAACCAACTAGCTGCTGCTCCGATCCCATCTCCAAGAAGGGGAAGCAAAGCTGGATGCCACCTACATCAGTGATCACGTCCTTGATGGATTTGGTGGAATGGACTGCGCACCCGCCCTCGACCTTACACACTATCTTCGTGGGGTCCGGGGATTCCCAGATTTGCTTCATCAGGCTGATATCCGAAGTCGAGGACACGGAGATCTTGTCGGTCTCGGTGGTTCCGTTTTCGTTGGCATAGATCTGGGGGATTATCGCGACCACCTCTTTGTTCTCGATCCCCTGAGCACGGAAACCTTTGGTGTAACGCGGGCCTTGGTTGTAGATGCGCTGCGTAACCGACTCATCCCAAAGCCCCTCCATGATGTGGATTGACCCGATCTGGCCACAGAAGTACCCTTTGTGCAGCTTATCCTGCTCGTTGATACCATCGCCGTAGAGGTGAGATGACAGGGAGGCTCGAGGCTTGACCCCCTTTCTTCCTACCACCAGAACAAACGGCTTCTCCTTTCCAGTGATCCTGGGATAGTTGAAAGTTCCATAGGATTGGACGAGGTATCCATCGACAAAAAGAGAGGTTCCGTCCCTCGAGTGGACAAACGCGATATGCCGCCAAACATCGGTTTCGGAGAAGTCGAACCCATCAAATACAAAGTCCTCCGCAGGTAAGGGCCATTGCTGCGTTCTTACGCATAGGCAGTACCGTGCTGACTTATCCAGAGCCTTGAAGTAGAGCTCAAAGGTGGTGTTGGGTGCGGAGGGGTCCTCGTAGCAAATGAGTCCAGTCTCCGCATGGAAAAACTCGGTGATCTTTACCCAGCAACTGAAGGTGTACCCAGTCTTCGCACTGGGGAAACGCTCCAACGGGTGCGTACGCAGGCAGCCATCGTACCCGTTGAAGTTGAAAAACCAACATGGATCCAGCCTGCGGGAAATACGCTCGATAGCATGCATCATCTGGCGCTGGATTTCATCCATGAACAACGGGTCAAATCGAAACTCGAACTCGTCATGATTACGGATGGCAAATGACCCCGAATCGAGCGTGGTAATTGTCCGCTGGTTTGCGCTATCAATGAATCTCCCAAGCATCCCAAATGGATCGAACGCGACATTGAAGAGCAAAGTGACCTCGCTGGAAGTGATATTAAAGGAGCCTAAAGCCGGAATCAGGTCTATGTATGGCGGGGGTTCGAGTGCAGACTCGGAGCCCGGCTCATTGTCCCCTTTCTTCCTGTATCTACCCTTGGAAAAGAGAAGCTCAAGAACATACTGCAAAGCATGGCCTGCGCATAGAAGCTCTTGGTTTCTAGGGTTGATGCGCATCATATGCTGTAGAAGATTGAAAAGATAGTGGGAATATGCCTCCGTGTCCTGCTCAGCCAGTCGAGTCATGAATTTCACAACCATCATGGCCGCCTCTGCATCACGAAAAGTGATCTCGCAAAAGTTCCGAACTGGGCTCTTGTCACGTACAATGGAGGTATCCAGCGTGCTTTCTGCCTCACCGTTAGTTGCAGAGTGAACGGTACTGGAGTTTCGGACGGAGGGGAGGTGGGGCTCTTTCGATTGTTCTTTCTCGTTGAAGGCTTTCTTCGGGTAAGAGCCCGCTAGTCCGGGGCTTGGACATTGGTTCCGAAGCTGCCGTGCTGAGTCAATGCTCAGCACGGTACGCGAATCCTCCGAGTACACCTTGGCCATCTTAGTCCCAGGCAGATTCGAATCACGCCTATCGCGATTCAGAGAGGATATGTCACTCTCCGACAGATTGCTGTGAGGGAAGCCATTCGCGAAGAGGCTATTGTTGTCGGGAATGTCTGTTCTTGACTGATCGCTGTAGATGCTCGATGGTCTAGAAAGTATGGGACCAACACTATGAGTGCTTTGTTTACTTCTTTGCCGCTTGTGTCCGCTGCTATCAACACTCTTTTTGTGTAAGCTCCCTCGGCGCTGCTGTACTAATGGCAATGGACACTCGTACAAGAGTGTAGGAACAACCAAATCGGCTACGTAAGGGAGAACGCAATTGCTAATAGCGAAGGGCTCCTCATCATCAGCATTGGTTTTGAGTGCTTGGAAGACACTACCGAAAGTGGCCACCTCGAGGATGATCTGACAACAAGTTTGATCAAGAGGGATTTGTGAAGACAAGACTACTTCTAGGAAGCCTGCGTATCCAAACGTCTCCCCCAGGAAATTCTGTTTACTTTCAAATCCAGTGAAGAAGTCCCCGATAGCCACCAACGCAGCCTTGGCAACCTCAGTTTCATCGGTGTGGCTCATGATGGCTAGGAGCACCTCCATCCCTCCGTGCTCACCAAAATGCCGTTTGGCAGACTCGCTCTTTCGAAAAACCGAGGAAACCACTTTACATAACTTGATTTGCAGCCAAGCATGGCCAGACCGCAAAGAACTACCCCGAGGAGCCGGGATTTTCTCGAGAATGCTAGAGTCGTACTCATTCTCACATGTTCTTGCATCGAAAGCCATAGAGTCGGTGACCTCGATGGGGGATAGAACAGATTTGAGTAATTTGATCAGCCATTTTATACTCTCTGGCCACTCGACACAGCAGATCAAGCAATCGCGCATCAGCCAGAGTCCGGTGTCAGCAAGGATCTTTTCACCCTCCTCGACCTCCTGAGCGAGCAACTCGTACATCTCTGCGTCAAGATCCTCGGTAGCGTATCTCGTCAATAGATAAGGACAGATGCTTGGAAAGATAATTGAATCATTCAATGTTTCAAAGCCTTGCATCATGTCGAAAAGCTCCAGGTTCCGGCTAATAGCGTCGATCAGTAGCCCAACAATTTGAGAGAGCAACATGTACTGCTCTCGAATCACAACCAAGGTGTGTTGGATATCCCGGGTGTGGGACTCGGGGCTCGCTGGAGGGTTACTCGAATAGTTAAGAGCTTTCAACTGTGAGTGGGCTGGGCTCTCTGCGGTATGATATATACGGCGTAGCAACTGCAGATAAATATTCAAATACTTCTCATCAATAGCATGGAGCCGGCAGACCAGATCCGACAGCAAGCGTGACACGCTTTTCAGAATCATGTTGACTAGAATGCTGCGAGTGGGAAGTTCTAGCTCCAGAAGAAGTCGAGAGTATTCCTAGAACATCGTCATGAATTGGTGGTTCTTTCTAGAAAGGGTGAAATTGCTTGGCACTCACATGAAGGACGTAATCGCAGTGATCGCTGAGCATTACTGATATATACTCCAGCAGCTTTATCACGGTATTCAAATACTGGTACAAAGGATCCTCCTCGACCGTCGTCTCTCTTAACTTCGGATCCACGGCAAGATATGGACGAACTTGGCTCGATTCCTCAGGCAACCCCACCTCTTGTTGGAGCGACTATAAGTTCAATCAGTATATTATTAGGGAAAGATTTACGCATGCATAATTGATAATTACTAGCGCTTGGACAATGTCGTCTCTGGAAGACCCGGATGAAGCTGCAGAGCTAAGAAGACCCATCAATATGTCGACACCTCCAATTTTCCATGCCACGGCAGCATTCAATGGGTTCAGCGAAATGAGGTCCTGGCGCAAACAGTCAGACCACCTGTTGGCTAAGATTCGGAATATGTGAACCACCGACCTGGATACATGCCACTGCATGTTTTCTGACTTCAATTCGGGCTGAGGAGACAGCGGCTCTAAACATTAATTCGAAAGCATCATGGTTGCCAACAATCTATTAGGTTAAGCATCGAATCATAGAAAGGTTAGCTTTCATGCGGCGGCTTCAGAATATCGAGATAACGTACCAAATCTTGATTCCCATCCAATGCTATCGTAAACAAGATATTGAAGCAGTCCTAGATATCCAAAAGCAATGAGTGATCCATCGACACCAACTGCCATACCACCAACACTCACTTGCAAGAATACTTCATTTTCACCAACGCCGCCACCAATTATCTCGTCAAATACTTTCAGCATCACGGAATATCCGTCCATTCTTCGAAATTCCAATTGGTTCTCAACATTCCGAAATAATAGTTTACATATGGTCTCGACAACATCGAGCTTGGAGACGAGATTTAACTGAATCGTCGGATGAGAAGCAGCCTCATTAAGTATAGACGTCAATGAACGCAACGCGCCTTGGACGCGCATGAACTCCTGCAAATGATAGATCAGTATGAGCAACAAGAGAAACGAGATGGGCCCTCCAACCTTAAGTATGTCCGAGTTGTTATTCGCGTCTCCAAGATCATTAAGCGTTTCTGGCAAATGGAAATGGTTAAAGCGCTGGCATGTGGCACCCAGTTTGCAAGATCTTCTTACCAACGCTTCTTTTATCAACCTCTCTGTTGGTTGTCTCGGTGGTGGCGTCTGAAACGCATTCTATATCTATATGCGTGCACTTTGTTAGGTAGCCAAACTTGGACAGTATTGCTAGGTGAATGTAGATTTACCATGCTTGGTGGAGAGCCGCTGCATCAATGTGCTCACATCCTCGTTAGATGGTATGAATGCCCTATCGGAACAAATAAGTGTCTAGAACAAACGCGTAACGGTCTGGAACCAACGATACATACAACAGTGGGGCTTGGGTCGAGCGTTCTTGACTGCCTACTTCGGTGTCTTTGAGTTTACACACTATATTAGCATCCAAAAGCGCGAAACTACACACCGAATAATAAATACCGTCTGAGGGATTACTACTCATTGTGTTGAAAACTCTACCGAGCTCGGAGATCACAAGTTCCCGGACATCTGAAACAAGATGGGACACCTTTTCTCCCAAGACCCCACCAAAGAAATTGGTGACCTCGGCAGGCATCTGGTCCAACTTGGCATTGATCTCGTCCATCGAGTCCGAAAGACCCATGTTCTATTGAAAATAGTTAAGTGGCTGCGCTTGGAAAAGTGGCGACGGGGTCATTACCGCTAAGGATTCCCCTCGCACTTCAAGCAGATGCTTCATGGTCTTCACAATCTCTGTGGTTAACTCTGGGTCACCCTCAAGTAGTAATCTCAGGATTTTTTTGAACCCCTGATGCCGACCTGTAGAGCTCTTGTTAGTCGACCGGTTGCTCTTCGTCCCTCCCCCAATGCTCCTGTATTTACCGATCTCTATTTTGTTTCCATCGGTTTCGCCTAGTGTGCTAATTACTCGTAAAGCCAATTTCTTCGTTTCGGTTGTATTCAACCTTTCTAGCAGCAGTAAAATGCGATTGATCAAGTTGGGTGTGTTGGCAACTACTTGACGGTACTTCTCTTCCTGGGTTATGAATTAGCTCTGAGCGGAGAGTAGCCGAAGACACACAACCATACGAACCTTTAAAATTAGCTCGGCCACATTCAGCGCCTTATTAATGAGCTCAGCCAGCCAAGCAACATTTTGGTTGATATTCTCTTTGGTGACCTCGCTTTGTTACTGGTGTAAGTGGATGAGGAGAGCGAAGGTAACAATGGCCCCAATAACTAACCGATCAATTATGTTGAGCAGATTCATTAATACTTCGGTGCAATCGCCGTAGAGTTTGTCGAGTGAGAAGTCTTGGGTTAGCATTGCACCGGAAGCGTTCCACTCATTATAAGCGTATTGGAAGGAATCTAAGAAGGCGTTGAGTTTCTGAACCATTAATTCCATGTCACTAGAAATTGTTTGAATGCGGTGTAAGATAGTCTATCATGAAGAGGCAGGGAATAGAAGAGGTTGAATATCCTGCCACGTTCCATCGCAGATATGCTAATGACCGAAACAAGGTAGCAACATGAAGTCGTGAATAAGGTTTTACTCAACTCTTTGTCAGAAACCGATTTGTACTCCTCCCAGCATTTCTGAATTCTACGATATGTTTTTCGCATCGCCCATTTCTGGCGGACGGAGTTCATTTTCCCACAATTATATACTTAAGATTAATTGGTAAGTTGTTGAGGCGAGAGGGGGTACAACACTCAGTACACTAAGCACGTGGGTGATGACAGGTTGTTTTCGTAGTTGGAAATGATAATCTGATGAAAGCGAGTCTGGTCGAAAATTGGGCGTGTTCTTCTAGCATTCGTCGGCTACTCAGGTGCAGTGAAACAGTATGTAGTCGCCACGATAACACAACGAGACAATACACGGTTCTTCCAGGTATTCGAACGAATTTGAAAAATAGGGAAGGGAATCTAGGTTATTCAAGATCAAAAATAGCCAAGTATGAGCGTCTCGTGCCAAGCCGGCAATATAGAAAAGGGGTTGGTAAATAGTAAAGGGGAATAAAAAACAGAGATAAATCAAATGTGTAAATACGGCTAACCTAAATCTACGCTAACTCTTTCCATGATATTAGGATTGCCTCGCTAACACGTGATAATGATCCTTGTTTTTTCTTGGCTTTTTTGTTGATGACAGTTTGCTGTTTTACGGCATCTTCCTTCCGATAGACACAACATACATCATGGGTCTACTAACCATCCTAAAAAAGAATAGACAGAAGGAAAAGGAGATGCGTCTGCTGATGCTGTAAAGTAAACCTTCGATTTTCCGCTTTCCGACCCATGCTTACGAAGTGACCATCACATTTGCCTTTATTGACACTAGTGGTTTAGATAATGCCGGCAAGACGACCATTCTCAAAAGAATTAATGGGGAGGATATAAACACGATCTCTCCCACTTTGGGTTTTAATATTAAGACTCTAGAGCACAGTGGGTACCGTAACGTGTGATTTTGCTCAAATGGAGAATGGAGCTGACCCGACTCTCCTTAGATTCAAATTAAACATATGGGATGTTGGAGGCCAAAAGTCCATCCGTTCGTACTGGCGTAACTACTTCGAACAAACTGATGGCTTGGTGTGGGTGGTCGACTCTGCCGATAGATTACGTATGCAAGATTGTAAGAACGAACTAGCTGCTTTGTTAAAGGAAGAGGCATGGAGATCTATGTACATGTAGCTGCTATAGTTGTAACACCGTACTAACTTCCATATAGAGGCTTTCCGGTGCCACTCTACTCGTACTTGCCAACAAGCAAGACCTTGCTGGTGCTTTGACAGAACAAGAGATCAGAGAGGTAGGAACGTGATCCCTGAGATTCATCATATATCACTAGATTCACATGATCACTTCTGCAGGCCCTGGATTTAGACTCTATCCAGGCACATCATTGGGCCATTTTAACCTGTAGTGCGGTAACTGGCAAAAACCTTCTGACAGGAATGGATTGGATTGTGAGCGATATAGCCTCCCGCATATACCTTTTCGAATGAACGCTTAATATTACAATATAAATAATCAGACCGTCCAACAATTTCTTGAATTTGACATTTTGCATAGTAGTATGTACCCATGACTTGAAACGCAACAAGAGTGGAATTTCTCAAGCTCCGTGATTAAAACTGGGGTTTATATAAAACCGCTCCCGGCGAATGGAATCCCCAAGGACCCATCAGAACGATAGGAACAGGGACCTAGTAGCCAAGCGCATATACTCATATGGCATCCTCAGTATGAGGTGAGCAATGCACTCTACTAAACGGTTCATGACGATAACACACCAATTGCCATGTATTTATAAAGAGAAAAAAAAACTATCCAGGGGGACCAATTTCACATGGGTATCGAAAATCTCTACCCGAGCAATAGAAAACCGCATTTAACCAACCTGATTTAGCTAAGCCAAATTAACAAAGCATTTCATCAAATCGTTTAGTTGCAACCAATTTTCAGGCCCACAATTTATGGCATTCTCCTTCATGAGCTTTCCCCAAACTTCCCCACACGACCTGACCCTTTACAGATCGATTTCCCCATTCTTTACCTTCGTTCCCCCATCAACTTCTGATGACCCATTCACCTTGGTCTTTGTAGCCAATAGGAGGGGATTTCATGGGCTGGCCCTGGAACAATCCAACTCTCCTCGCACCCAAAATTTTTGTCCATCAAGATAATATTTCGCTGAGTTCTTGACGTTCCTTTGTTCTTACAGCTTATTTCCAACTGTAATCATGCTCATTCAAAGGACCGTTACCCGTCTTTCTCGTAACGTAGCTGCCGTTGCTCGCAACAACGCTATCTGGACTGCCTCCAGACCCACTGGTTTCTCCATCCTCAAAGGTAAAGTACTCTCTGCTTCGACTTCTTCCCCCCATTTTACTTCCAATCACTACAACCCCTCATTTATCCCTTTGACTTCACACACTAATTCTGCTTCCCTCAGCACGTAACTATGCTACTGAATCCAAGGAGGAGAAGGCTACCACCGGTGCTGGTCGTATCCGCTCCGTCATTGGTGCCGTCGTCGACGTCCAATTTGACCAAGATAGTCTTCCTCCTATTCTGAATGCTTTGGAAGTTCAAAACCACAGCACCCGTCTTGTCTTGGAAGTTTCCCAACATTTGGGTGAGAACACTGTCCGTACCATTGCTATGGACGGTACTGAAGGTTTGGTTCGTGGCCAGAACGTTGTTGATACTGGATACCCCATCCGTGTCCCCGTTGGTCCTGAGTGCTTGGGTCGTATTATGAACGTCATTGGTGAGCCCGTCGATGAGCGTGGTCCCATCAAGACCAAGAAGCTTGCTCCTATTCACGCTTCCCCACCTGAATTCGTTGACCAATCCACCACCCCCGAAATTCTCGAAACTGGTATTAAGGTTGTCGATTTGTTGGCCCCTTACGCCCGTGGTGGTAAGATCGGTCTCTTCGGTGGTGCCGGTGTCGGCAAGACTGTGTTCATTCAGGAGTTGATTAACAACGTCGCCAAGGCTCACGGTGGTTACTCCGTCTTCGCCGGTGTCGGTGAACGTACTCGTGAGGGTAACGATTTGTACCACGAAATGATTCAAACTGGTGTCATCAAGCTTGATGGCCAATCCAAGGCTGCCCTTGTCTACGGCCAAATGAACGAGCCCCCAGGTGCTCGTGCCCGTGTCGCCCTTACCGGTCTTACCGTCGCCGAGTACTTCCGTGACGAGGAAGGTCAGGATGTGTTGCTCTTCATTGACAACATTTTCCGTTTCACCCAAGCTGGTTCCGAAGTGTCCGCTTTGTTGGGTCGTATTCCCTCCGCTGTCGGTTACCAACCCACCTTGGCCACCGATATGGGTGTGATGCAAGAGCGTATTACCACCACCAAGAAGGGATCCATTACCTCCGTCCAGGCCATTTACGTGCCCGCTGATGATTTGACCGATCCTGCTCCTGCCACCACCTTCGCCCATCTTGACGCCACCACTGTGTTGTCTCGTTCCATTTCCGAATTGGGTATCTACCCTGCCGTCGATCCCCTCGATTCCAAGTCCCGTATGTTGGACCCCCGTATCGTCGGTGAGGAGCATTATGAGATCGCCACCGGTGTCCAGAAGATCCTCCAATCCTACAAGTCTCTCCAAGATATCATTGCTATTTTGGGTATGGATGAGTTGTCCGAGGAAGATAAGCTCACCGTCGAGCGTGCCCGTAAGATCCAGAGATTCATGTCCCAACCTTTCGCCGTCGCCACCGTCTTCACCGGTTTCGAGGGCAAGATGGTCTCCCTCAAGGACACCATCCGCTCCTTCAAGGAGATCCTCGACGGAAAGCACGATTCCCTCCCCGAGTCCGCTTTCTTCATGGTTGGTGATGTCGATGATGCCGTCAAGAAGGCCGCCGACCTTGCCAAGGAAATGAGCGAGAACAAATAAATCTGATCTCCCCCAGCCACACTAACTTTAGCCCCCATATCTCACTCATACTTCTACCACTCGTCATTTTCATTCCAGTTTACATTCACATCATAAATATATAACGTTTGAAACCTACCATTGGTGATGCTATGTAATTTTTGTATTTTCAACATTTACAAACGGTATTAAACATATCTGACAACGATGGGCCTCGATTTATTTCTTCCGGTCATGATTGATTTCCTCCACTATGTGACAAAGACGGTCGGTTCCTCTCGCTTGCTGGAGAGCCACTCATCTACAATTTACAGCGCCGCTGGGGCCGGCTTTGGTTGTACCAACAAGGTCACGAGCACGCACCAATCAGCTCTCTTGTGCTCTGTGCATGAGAAGATGGGCTGGGTTTGCTTTGGAGATGTTGGAGAGGTCGTCTTCCCAGCTGAGGGTTTCCACCAGCTCTTCCACATCCTCCAGTCCCTCATGGCTATCTATGAGGAGGTTGATCGATCTGAACAGGTACGACTGCGCCTGCTCCAGCTGTCGGAGCTGGCCAAGAATCCGATTGTCCACCGACCACACAGATTGTGCGTAGGACATGAATGGGATGGCCGTTGGCCGCTTCTCTTGTATGGGCACGGGTCGTATGTCGACCAGCGTATAGTCTCGGGATTTCTCGACCACCTCCAAAGCATAGTCTGGGGATTTCTCGACCACCCCCAAAGGACTCTGGTCGTTGAGCGATGAGTAAGTCGGGTGGATGGTGGAAGTAAGGGTGGCGTGGCGCTTGACTTGGTGGAAATACTGCCAGAAGGCTTGAATAAGCCCGGCGGCGAATAGAAGAAGGTCCAGCAGAAGTCGAACGCCCGGTACAGAGTTTATCACCCAGTTGGGCGTGGTCTCTTCCGTGCGGGTTTGGGTCATTGATGTGGAGATAAACAAGGGAATAATCAGCTCGCGTAAATGTTGGTGAGCTAGGACGGGTAGGTCTTTTATATGGTCTTCAGTAGCGAGACGAGATGTCGTGCCACCTAGCATGGGTACATTGGGGCGGCAACACGAGTGCGAATTGGGAAATATTTAAGTGTTCTACCATTGAATTGATGGGACTATTTTAATGGGCGGGAGGGGATTCACGAAACACTGGATGCGTACCGTGATTAGATGGTGTACTTCGATTGATTCGTGGATAAGTTGAGCAACGCTAATCAGTCTGAGCAGCATCCAAAGCAGTTGGCTAATCCGAGTCGGTCAAACCAGCTCAAAAACTGCCCTTCCGTTTTGTAGACCGGTGTTGACGGTGCAGAGCTGGAGGGGATAAGGGTGGTGTTCTCGGTAGCATCTTGCTCCGCTCCCTGAGGCGAGTATTTGAGGTCGTTATGCTTCCATAGTAACCACAGGCCTTCGTCTACCGCCACCACCTTGGCGGCATCTGGGTCGGCCTCTTCCTCAGAATCGTAGGCTGCGACGTGTTCTTCGTCTAAACAAAGTATTAGCCAGAGGAAGGTCGTAAGAGAGGCCTCTCCCGTCTACCTGAGCTCTCTTCGTTGCTGGGGATCTTCGGGGTGGATTTGGCTCTTTCATGCAGGAACTCTAAAATGGAAGTGAGCCTGGTGAATCTCAAGTGGTGCCCCAACCAGCCAACCAATACCAGTTACCTAGTCTTTTAATGTGCTTCTCCTGGTCACTCTGTAACCTCCACTTTATCCCTCTTCCATCTGTCCCCTGGTCAAGCAATCCTTCCCAGGCGGACCCCTCGGTCGTTCTCTAAACAGGTCTTCATAAGTATCCAGCCCAACCAAATCCTTCACGCAGCAAACCTCAAATCACCTGGTTGGCGTCCGGTTGCACCGTTTGGAGTCGCTGGCCAAACAAGTCCTCGCCAGCTGGTGGAAAGGGAGATTCACTGCACATGCACCGAATTGAATGAAGTTGCGATCGATTCTCGAATCCCTCCCGGAAAGAGGAGGAAGGGGAATTTATAGATGAATCTCCGCCCTATTGCGACCCGGATCCATCCCTCTGGTGAGGTGGGTCCACCCGCGCGGGCGATTCCCTCTATTCCGTTTAGTAACAAGGAGGCCACGTAGGATGGATCCAGACAACCTTGCTAATTGAACGGAATTCATTTTCTTGTGCCCTTCCCTCGCACCGGGGTCCCGTTCTTTATATGCCTTCTGTACTCTCTTCTCCGAAATTTCTAGAAACCCGTCGCCCGTGGTAGCTTCCCTACAATTTCGGGGTGTCCCCACTTGATCGCCAATCATCAACTAGGGATCCCTGTCGATTTTTTGTGGTCAACTCCATGGCCAAATGGCACTAAGCAACCTAGGTTTCTCCATGATCCATTAGAGGTTTATTCTAACCCATTGCTCTCATATGCAACACATTGGCAGATGATATGATCTCCCAGGTTGCTAACATTCCTGTGCCATTTTATTGAGCATCAACTGATCATTAGTTTTGGTGGTCACAACTGTGGTTTAGAAAGCATATGTGATGCTCTTACATAATGATGGAAATTGTTGTAGGAGTTTTGGAGATATTGTAAGTGATTGGGGGGGGGGAGCAAGTAGAATGTTTGGTTTTCACTTAATGATTTGTTGAATGTAAAAGTAGTACTTACACTTTTACATGGTCTTGGAAATACATACATGTAGAATATGTTTAGGGAGATCTCTAGAACATGTGTACAATGTTAGGGGCTGTTTAGACATCTCAATAATTTTTCACATCCTAGATACTCTACATTTTGGAGAGAATATTCTGTTGTGAAAATTTGTAATTCCACCTAAATATTTACCTAACTTAGCTGCTTAGATCATTACCTACAAATCTTAGAGAATACTGACCAAATTCCTTATTGGGATTTACTTGGATCATTTTCACCATAACATCAGGTACCCTGAACATGAGATTTTTTTCAGTTGTCCACACAGCCATAAGCTTTGTACACATGCTCTTGGGATCTTTCTAAGCATATTCTACATGTTTGTTTTGCCAAGACCATGTAAAAGTATAAAACCACTTTTACATTCAATAAATTGTTAAGTGAAAGTCACATAATTTACTTGAGCTCCCAATCACTTCAAACATCTCCAAAACTCCCACAGTATATTCTAGGTATATCCCCACTAGGAATTTGGCTAGAATTTGCTGAGATCTGCAGACTATGGCTTAGGTGACTAAGCTAAGTGAACATTTAGTTCTGATCACAATACTTACTACACTCTCACTCAATCTAATATCAATACCAAATAGTCTCAGACATAATCAAAGATATGTTGTAGAAATTTGTAATTCCACCTAAAGATTCACTTAGCTTAGTCACTTGGATCATTACCTTCAGATCCTAGAGAATACTGACTAAATTCCCAGATGGGATTTATTTAAAGTGTTTTCACCAAAATATCAGGTGCCCAGAACCTAAAATTTAGATAAGTTGCCAAAACAGCCCCAAACTTAGCACACATGCTCTTGGGATCTTTCTAAGCCTATTTTACATGTTTGTTTTGCCAGGACCATGTAAAAGTTTAAATATTACTTTTACATTCAATAAATCATTAAATGAAAGCCACATAATCTACTTATTCTCCCAATCACTTTCAATACCTCCAAGACTCTTACAGCAGGTTATGAGCCCAAGATGCCACTTTCTGCAATGTCTTCCACCCCTGTTAGAGGAATTTTTCCCTCTGCTGAAAGGTTGGCTGGATATTACTACCAAGTGTGGAAAGGGAGGTTAAGATGCTGCTACAAGAAAGAGGACTTTGGGGTATTGTCATGGGAGAAGAATGCCCTCCTAATGATGCAGGATAGAAAGGCTGAAAGTACCAGAAGAAAGAACAAAGTGTCTTTAACTGAATTACCTTAATGTCAACAACAAATGGCTAATTAAATGATCAAGAGCAAAAATTGCAAAGAATGCCTGGAAGGCATTAAAAGACACATACCAGTCATGTTCAGCTACTAAGAAATATATCTTAGACAAAAATTCTTTACTACAAAGATGCTTTCAGGAGAAGAAATGAAAAATCTTATTAACAGAATTACCTCTCTGGCAGACAGGATGGAATCTGTTGGTGTACCAACTGTTGCAATATTCTGAGGAGTATTGGAAGTGATGTGGAGAACTAGAGGATTTACATGTTATTCACTTGTAGATTTATTGATCAAAAGTATGGTATTTATACTTTTGATAAAGTAGAGGAAACAAACGTGTAGAGTTTGTTAAGGAAGGTCCCAAGAATATGTGTACAAAGTTTGGGGTCTTTTGGACGACTTTGAGAAAAATAATAATCTGGGTACCTGACAATTTGGTGAAAATATTCTAAGTAAATCCCGACAAGAAATCTAGTCAGGACAGAATGCTAATCACAGAATAAGATATATGTGACTAAGTTAGCATGAATATTTAGGTGACAATTCAATAATTACAACACTCCCACTCAACAAAATATTCATGAGTAATAAATACATATTGTGAGTGTGCAATCTGTAATAAGCGTATAAGATTTAACTGTTTTGCATACTGGACTAATATATTATCCAAAGGTGTATGCATTTGTGTTCAACTTAATAGAACAAGTAACTTGGAATTCAGTATGCATATCTACTTAGTAATATGCCTAAAAATCTGAATGATCTGATCATAATACTAATCATCAACTTTGATCAGTTGTACGGGCTTGAATAATAAGCTGAGTCTAATTGACAGATCGTAATAATGGTATATAGCCTCTGGGCTATCCAATGCTTCTTATTTGAGCAAAATTGACCCACTTTTGGTCAAGTTAAGGTTTTGTCATTTACGGCAGATCTGGAGTTTCCTTATTTCCGGCCAACAGTCTAATCCATTTAGACAACTTCACTGTGTGTCCATATTAGGCTCAGGGACAGTTACTTCCATCATATAGATGCTATATGAGGTAAAAAATAGTGACCTACTTTGGGTCAAGTTAAGGTTTTGTCATTTACGCCTGATCCGGATTATCCTTGTTTCCTGGCACTGTGGCACATATAACATGGCCAAAAAAAAAGAAGGTTTTTGCTCAACTCTGAGCTGGGATGGCCTGCTCCCACTTGAACCACGTCTGTTTAGTGATTCAGATCCACAAATATGATCTAGAATGGTCATCTTTGTCTTCTTTAAATAGCAATAACTTTCTTTGGACTGATTACTTCATATGCGGTAGATTCAAAGTCCATTTGCTTCTTGATTTACCCAGTTTGGTATTGGACAACACCATGGGTTGTTTGGTAGCTATTCTTAGAGTGCTTCTACTGATTTGGATTGATACAGCTGCTTTTGTCTTATCAGAATATACTTGTAGAATAGAGATTGGCGCTTTTCCAGAAGTGAGATTCTCCTTAACAAGGGCTTTGATTATCCTTATTCTCCTGATAGTTATTTTCAACCTTGAGCTCGGTTTCCAAGGCTAACTGATCTTCTCAGTGTCTTCAGGATCCATAAAAACCATCTGGTTGATCCTTGCACCTTTTTCTTTCAGCTCCATAGACAGCAGACATCAAGACTTCTGCACTAAATAATCTGTTCCAATATATACTACAATATCTAACAGATCCTGTTGAAGTTTCAAGGCTCTTCTGGGGTTTCTAGCTTGAGAACTTCGTACAAGAGGCTCCATAGAACATATCTGCATTGCCAGATAGTCCAAATATGGCCTACATAAGTTTTGGCACCATTTGGGAAGTACCCTAGTTTGCGGTAGTAGTATTTTCCATTTTTTCTTCTTTTTTTTTTTTTTTTCGCTGATGACCCAGGGATAATTCCTTTTGTGGGGTGGTTCTGGACTTCCTTGCAGGTGGGACCACGGTGTTTTTGAGCACAAGAGTCTCCATGACATCATTGTTCCAGAATATCTGACTATTTGAGAGTGAAATAATCAAAATCGGCATCCACTTAGATCATTCATAACTTTTGATAGAGTTGACCAAATTTGATCAAATAAACTGCATTTGATAGCTAGCTTCATCAATACTTCGGTATCAGACTCCAATATATCAGTATTTTGAGTTGCAGAACTTGGCGGTGACTTGATCAATCAAAATTCTTCTGATCTGATCCAGAGAGGTTAAATATCACCAAGTGTTTTCTCCCACTGTAATAAGTGATATATATATAACAAGTATAAAGTACTATGTTATCTTCTGAGTGGCTCTTAGCTGTGTACTGACCAACTGTTGCTTGGTTGTATACTCCAATCAGGCTTGCAATTATATGCTTCACTCCTTTGGCTGGCGGTAGAATCTTCATGAGTTGATTTTGCTAAATTTGTATAATACTTTCTCCCACTGTTTTGAGACTTAAACAGAGTGATAGCACGTCTAACAGCTCCATATTTAGCTCCTGGTACACTGGTTTCAGTATCAAAACACTTGATACAATTATAGCATTCTTCTAATGGATTGTGTAGTACATATCCGTACTCCAGGTGGATATATATGTATTATATATCATTGGGATCCTTACAATTCAGGAAGCTTGTTTCTGAGATCTTTTTCCATCAGTAGATAGTCCAGAATGGCGGCTAACAGCTCCAGTATTTGCATTCTCAGCTGTATTTTGAGTGGCAACAGATTTTTGGTAAAATCCTCCTCCGGCAATCATTAATAATGATCTATATTTTTTTTTCTTTTGCAATTCAGGATAATATCCTATCCAAAAGCTCGTCTAACAGTCAATTGGGGTCATATGAATACATATTGCAGTATATTTCATTGTAGATCTGGACCCTCAATTGCTGGAATTACGCAATTTTCTTCAGTAGTGGTAGAGCACCAACATACTATATTTCTTGACACAATTACATGCCAGTTTGATTGACTCTTCTTCATAACTAACTTGGATAGTTACTGAAGGCATCTTTTAAAGGCAAGGCCTTCTTCTCCACAGCAATATCCTCATAAACATAGTCCTTTAGCAGCGGTAGTCTTCTTTAACCTTAGCAGAGCAATAGTGCGGAAAGTCTTTCTCCAGACTAGCAGAAAAGGATCCAAAGCATAGTAGACACCAAGAGGACAGCAAGCTCGGGGCTCATAACCTGTTGCAATATTCTGAGGAGTATTGGAAGTGATGTGGAGAACTAGAGGATTTACATGTTATTCACTTGTAGATTTATTGATCAAAAGTATGGTATTTATACTTTTGATAAAGTAGAGGAAACAAACGTGTAGAGTTTGTTAAGGAAGGTCCCAAGAATATGTGTACAAAGTTTGGGGTCTTTTGGACGACTTTGAGAAAAATAATAATCTGGGTACCTGACAATTTGGTGAAAATATTCTAAGTAAATCCCGACAAGAAATCTAGTCAGGACAGAATGCTAATCACAGAATAAGATATATGTGACTAAGTTAGCATGAATATTTAGGTGACAATTCAATAATTACAACACCAACTACTGATAAGGATGTGATAGTTACCATACTGAATAGCTCAACAGGCATGTTTGAGGGCCTTGTATCAGCCCTAGAGTCCAGAAGTGAAGATTTGACCTTAAATTATGTATATGGAAGGCTTCTGGACAAAGAATTAAGAAAATCAAGCACCAATAAGAAGGAAGAAGAAAATGCTTTAATGAGCAATGATAACCAACAAAGGAGGTACCCAATTCCTTACAAAGGCAACAGCAACCTGTTTTGTAACTACTGTAAATGGAAAGGACACACATCAGACCAGTGGTTCAAAAAGAGAGATGGTGGGCAGAAAAAGCCTGAATATGGAAATGCTGCACTAACTGAAGATAGAATATCCATATCTGCACTAAATATGGCCACAAGCAAGGATTCTCAGATGTGATATATTGACTCTGGAGCATCTCAACAATTTACACACCAAAAAGAACTTTCACCCAATATCAAGAAATTCCAATTAAGAGGTTTTCATGGGTGACAATAGAACACTTGATGCAGTGGGAGAAGGAACTATCCAAGTAAACCTTAGAAGCAGTGAAGGAAGCCATACACTGACCTTTAAAGAAGTATTCTTTGTACCAGAAATAGCCAAGAACCCACAATCTGTAAGCAAGGCCACAGTAGAAAGACTCAGTTTCAGCTTTGACATTTCTGGATGCAGGATCACTAATCAAAATGGTGCCCATATTGCTTTGGGTATCAGACATCAGAATCTATACATGTTGACTTATATTCCATCATATCTAGAAGCCAATATAAGTAACTTAAATGAAGAAACACCAATGCTTTGGCGCAGGAGATTTGGACACATCAATTTTGATTATTTGTGCAAAATGATCAAAGATCTGTTAATTTCTGGAGTAAAAATTGATCACCCAGCTAATTTGGAGCATTGTGAAGCCTGCATGTATAGGAAACAAGCCAGACAATTGTTCAGGAGCTCTGGGTTAATCATAACTAAGAAAAGATTAGATCTAACTCACTCAGATCTGTGTGGACCTATGCAAATTTTATTCTTAGGCAGGATGAAGTATCTAATCACTCTAATTGATGATTATACAAGATATACACAAGTTTACTTCATGGAGGAATAGGAAGAAGCTCTGTCAAAGTTCAGGGAGCTCAAAGCCATGGTGGAGAGAGAAACTGGTGAAAAATCAAAAAATATGCTCTAACAATGGTGGCAAATATACCTCAAAACTCTCCAACCACTTCTGCAAAATTCATGGGATAAAGCAAGAGACTACTGTACCATACTCCCCATAGCAAAATGGAGTAGCAGAATGTACTAACAGATCAATAATTGATATGGCAAGATCTATGATCCATGATCAAAAATCATCCTATAATTTTTGGGTGGAATCAGTTGCCACTGCTGTATACCTTAAAAATGGGAGTTATAACAGAGTACTTTGTCAGTCTACTCCATTTGAAGCATGGTATGGGTACAGACCAAGCACCAAACATCTAAGAATACTTGGGTGTATAGCATATGCCAGGAAACTGCCCAGAAATCAGTCAAAATTTGAGCCAAAAAGTGTAAAATGCATATTTTTGGGTTACTGCAATGAGAGTAAAACATATAAACTCTACAATACCAAAGAAACAAGATAATCAAGTCCAGGGATGTGTTGCTTGATGAAAATTCCAAATTTTCACAAAAAATGCCATCTGATGATGACAAAAATCTGATCTCAAGTCCACCAATTGTCTGGATTGAACCAGAGCAAAACAATGAGAGTTTTTTCACTCCAGAGGACTCTAAAATCATGATTCAGCCTGAAGCAATGCCCAGAAATATCCCAGAAGTGATCATTTCAGTATCAAATGCCCAGAGATCCAATTCAACAAGAAATAGTCCAAATTACCATATCAATGAGGGTACAAACTTAGCCTATGCCTATTCAGTCCATATTGATGGGCCCCAGACTGTAGAAGAGGCCCTAAATAGCCCTCAGACAAAGTTTAGGAGATTTACAATGACTGAGGAATATCAGGCCCTGATGGAAAATCAAACTTGGGAATTGGTCAAATTACCAATCAACTAAAAATCAATTGGATGCCGATGGGTCTTCAAGACAAAATACAAGGCTGATGGTAAAATCAAAAGATACAAAGCAAGACTTGTGGCCAAAGGATACTCTCAAACAAAAGGACTTGACTATACTGAGACCTTTGCACTGGTGGCAGGTTTAATTCCATCAGATTAATATTGGCTATTGCAGCCAATTATATGTTTTTTATTCATCAAATGGATGTGAAAACTGCATTTTTGAATGGAGAACTTGATGAGGATGTATACATGGGCCAGTCTGATGAGTTTGTTGACCAAGATAACCCCCATTTGGACTGCAAGCTTAAAAAGTCTCTATATGGTCTTAAACAATCACCAAGAGCCTGGAATTGCAAGATAGATTCTTATTTGGAATCTTTGAGTATTAAAAGGAGTAATGCTGACCATAGTATATGCTATAAGTCAGATAGAGCAAATCCAGCTCTATTAGCTCTATATCTGGATGATCTTATTATAGCCACCAACAACCTAGAAACATTGGAACAGACTAAATCCAGCCTATCTAAGGAGTTCAAGATGACTGATCTATGAGAACTCAGTTACTACTTAGGGATTAAGTTCTCCATAGACAGAAGTACCCAGACTATTACCCTAAGCCAATCCAAGTATATTCAGGATATACTAAAGAAGTACAAAATGGAAGACTGTAAACCAGCAGCTACCCCAATGGAGACAAACCTTAACTTGGTCAAAACTCAACCAAATCAAGAGAGCTTGGTGCCATCTGAGAGCCATAACTTTCCTTATCAATATATGGTTGGCAGTCAGTTGTATATTAGGCTTAGAACCCATCCAGATATCTCATACTCAGTGTGAGTTGTCAGCCAACATAATCAGAACTATGGATCTGATCATATTGCAGCAGTTGAGCAGATTTTTAGATACCTAAAAGGTGTTGTAAAAACTTGTATTTCCACCTAAATATTCACCTAACTTAGTCACTTAGATCATCACCTTCAAATCCTAGAGAATACTTACCAAATTCCTTGTTGGGATTTACTTAGAATATTTTCACCAAAATACCAGGTACCCAGAACATGAAAATTCTCAAAGTTGTCCAAACAGCCCCAAACTTTGCACACATGGTCTTGGGACCTTCCTTAACCTATTCTATGTGTTTGTAATGCCAAGACCAGGTAAAAGTATAAATACTACTTTTACATTCAATAAATCATTAAGTGAAAACCACATAATCTACTTGTTCTCCCAATCACTTCCAATATCTCCAAGACTCTTACAACAGGTTATGAGCCCTGAGCTGTCACTCTCTGCAATGTCTACTACTGCTATTACTGGAATTTTTCCCTCTGCTGAAAAGTTGGATGGATCTAACTACCAAGTGTGGAAGGTGAAGATGATGATGCTGCTACAAGAAAGAGGCCTTTGGGATATTGTCATGGGAGAAGAATGCCCTCCTAAAAACATGGGAGAGGAAGCCTTAAAGTACCAGAAGAAAGAACAAAGTGCCTTTAACTGCATTTGCCTTAATGTCAAGGACAAATTGCTAATTCAATGCTCAAGAGCAAAAATGGCAAAGAATGCCTGGAAAGCATTAGAGGAAACCTGCCAGTCATGTTCAGCTGCTAAGAAGATGTATCTGAGACAAAAATTCTTTACTACAAAGATGCTGCCAGGAGAAGAAATGAAAAATCCAATTAACAGAATTACCCTGCTAGTAGATGAGATGGAATCTGTGGGTGCACCAACTACTGATAAGGATGTGATAATTACCATCCTGAATAGCCTGACAGACAAGTTTCAGGGCCTTGTATCAGCCCTAGAGTCCAGAACTGAAGATTTGACCTTAAATTAAGTATATGGAAGGCTCCTGGATGAAGAATTAAGATAATCAAGCGCCAATAAGAAGGAAGAAGAAAATGCTTTAATAAGCAATGATAGCCAACAAAGGAGATACCCAAGACCCTACAAAGGCAACAGCAATCTGTTTTGTAACTACTGCAAAAGGAAAGGACTCACATCAGACCGGTGTCTCAAAAAGAAAGTTAATCAGCAAAAGAAGCCTGAATATGGAAATGCTGCAACAACTGAAGATAGACAATTTATATCTGCACTAAATATGACCACAAACAAGGATTCTCAGACGTGGTATATGGACTCTGGAGCATCTCAACACTTTACACACCAAAAAGTACTTTTTACCCAATATCAAGAAATTCCAATTAAGAAGGTTTTCATGGGTTACAATAGAACACTTGATGAAGTGGGAGAAGGAACTATCCAAGTAAACCTTAGAAGCAGTGAAGGAAGCCATACATTGACCTTTAAAGAAGTACTCTATGTATCAGAAATAGCCAAGAACCTACTCTCTGTAAGCGAGGCCACAGCAGAAGGACTCAGTTTCAATTTTGACAATTCTGGATGCAAGATCACTGATCAATATGGTGCCCATATTGCTTTGGGCATCAGAGATCAAAATCTATACAAGTTGACTTATATTCCATCATATCTGGAAGCCAATATAAGTAACTTAAATGAAGAAACTCCAATGCTTTGGCACAGGAGATTTGGGCACATCAATTTTGATTATTTGCGTAAAATGATCAAAGATCAGATAATTTCTGGAGTGAAATTTGATCCCCCAGCTAATTTGGAGCACTGTGAAGCCTGCATATATGGGAAACAAGCCAGACAACCGTTCAAGAGCTCTGAGTTAATCAAAACTAAGAAAAAATTAGATCTAATTCACTCAGATCTGTGTGGACCTATGCAAAATTTATCCTTAGGCAGGATGAAGTATTTAATCACTTTTATTGATAATTATACAAGATACACATGGGTATACTTCATGGAGAGAAAGGAAGAAGTTCTGTCTAAGCTCAAGGGGTTTAAAGCCATGGTGGAGAGAGAAACTGGTGAAAAAATCAAGAAAATACGCTCTGACAATGGTGGAGAATATACCTCAAAACTCTTCATCCACTTCTGCAAAATTCATGGGATAAAGCAAAAGACTACTGTACCATACTCCCCACAGCAAAATGGGGTAGCAGAACAAGCTAACAGATTGATAATTGATATGGCAAGATCTATGATCCATGATCAAAAATTATTCTATGATTTTTGGGCGGAATCAGTTGCCACTGCTGTATACCTTAAAAATAGGAGTAATAACAGAATACTTCGTAATTCTACTCCATTTGAAGCATGGTATGGATACAGACCAAGTGCAGAACATCTAAGAATATTTGGGTGTACAGCATATGCCAAAAAACTGGCCAGAAATCAGTCAAAATTTGAGCCAAAAAGTGTCAAATGCATATTTTTGGGCTACTGCAATGAGAGTAAGGCATACAGTCTCTACAATACTAAAGCAAAGAAGCTGATCAAGTCCAGGGATGTGTTGTTTGATGAGAATTCAAAGTTCTCACAAAAAATGACATCAGATGATGACAAAAATTTGATCTCAAGTCCACCAATTGTCAGGATTGAATCAGAGTAAAACAATGAAAATTTTTTCACTCCAGAGGACTCTACAACCATGGTTCAGCCAAAATCAATTCCCAGGAATATCCCAGAAGTGATCATTCCAGTATCAAATGCCCAGAGATCCAATTGGACAAGAAATAGCCCAAACTACTATATTAATGAGGGTACAAACTTAGCCTATGCCTATTCAGTCCATATTGATGAGCCCCAGACTGTAAAAGAGGCCCTAAATAGCCCTCAGACAAAGTTTTGGAGATCTGCAATGACAGAGGAACATCAGGCCCTGATGGAAAATCAAACTTGGGACTTAGTCAAATTACCAATCAACCAAAAATCAATTGGATGCAGATGGGTCTTCAAGACAAAAGACTTGTTCCATTGTGCCATTGATCATAGTGCCAGAAAGTGCTGTATATTTTGCTATTAATTTGATATTTTAGGGTCATATGCATGTCAATTTTGATCCCAAATTGGCACTGTATGGCACTATCTGGCACTCTGTGGCATGATCAGGCACCATCTGGCATGCTATGGCACTATTGGGCACTATGATCAGCTGGAATGATGGAACAAGTCTAAAATACAAGGCTGATGGTACAATTGAAAGATACAAAGCAAGATTTGTAGCAAAAGGATACTCTCAAACAAAAGGACTTGACTAAACTGAGACCTTTGCACCGGTAGCCAAGTTTAATTCCATCAGATTAATATTGGCTATTGCAGCCAAATATAAGTTTTTTATTCATCAAATGGATGTAAAAACTGCATTTTTGAATGGAGAACTTGATGAGGACATGTATATGGGCCAGCCTGATGGGTTTTCTGACCAAGATAACCCCCATTTGGTCTGCAAGCTTAAAAAGTCACTATATGGTCTCAAACAATCACCAAGAGCCTGGAATTGCAAGATAGATTCTTATTTGGAATCTTTGAGTTTCAAAAGGAGTAATGCTGGCTATAGTATATACTATAAGCCAGATAGAGCAAATCTAGTTCTATTAGCTCTATATGTGGATGATCTTATTATAGCCGCCAATAACCTAGAAACATTGGAAGAGACTAAATCCAGCCGATCTAAGGAGTTCAAGATGTCCGATCTACGAGAACTTAGTTACTACTTAGGGATTAAGTTCTCCATAGACAGAAGTACCCAGACTATTACCCTAAGCCAATCCAAGTATATTCAAGATATACTAAAGAAGTACAAAATGGAATACTGTAAACCGGCAGCTACCCCAATGGAGACAAACCTTAACTTGGTCAAAACTCAACCAAATCAAGAGAACTTGGTGCCATCTGAAAGCCCTGACTTTCCTTATCAATCTATGGTCGGCAGTCTGATGTATATTATGCTTGGAACACGTCCAGATATCTCATATTCAGTGGGAGTTGTCAGCCAACATAATCAGAATTATGGATCTGATCATATTGCAGCAGTTGAGCGGATTTTTAGATACCTAAAAGGAACTGCTGATATCTGCCTAAGATACACTTATAAGGATTCAGAGCAGGATCTTGTGGGATACTCTGATGCTGATTGGGGACAAAATTTGGAAGACAGAAGATCCACTGCAGGATACACCTTTCTTTACTGTAAAGGAGCCATTTCATGGAATTCAAGAAAGTAACCAACCGTAGCACTTTCAACTACAGAGGCAGAATATATGGCAGCCTGTGAAGCTACAAAAGAAGCAATGTGGTTAAGAAAGCTCTTTGCAGATTTAGGCCATCTAGTGCAAAGGCAAAGGCATGGTCATACATACCTTCATAGTAGCCTGTGCTTCTTTACTCTTTGTAATATTTGACATTAAATGTATTGGATATGTTTGTGCTTGATTGGAACTAAGTACAGTACTTTATAGGCTCATAAAATATGTTTGACTGCATGAGCTTCTTTAGACAGTGTATTACTGGAATATACCCAGAGTAAGAACAATTTTCTGCCACAATGGTGTTGAATTCCTGACAAGTTGGACACTTTGCAATAGTGGCATTTCTGATGTGAATGCCATGCAACTGTTAACACATGCTGGTATTGGGACAGTCTCTAGGTCATATGTTAGAGCCACATGACAGTTGTCCATCAAAACCATGTACATGGTAAGTTGCATCTCAGGATGATTTTGGCAAGAAGTAGTAGTAAATCCTCAAAGCTCCCATCACTGAAATCAGTGGAAATGTGCCACTTTCTAGCCACAACAGCACATCATTCATCAGTAGATGAATTACTGGGCTCACATATATCCATAAAGTATCCTTGGTATTTTCTTCCATAGGTGTTGTCATTGTACAATGGGATTTTGCTGGGCTCATGCAGGGTACTGTTGTTGGCACAGATGGGCTCATATTCCATCAGTGAGCATGCTTTTTCAGAGCTATCATGCTGCACACCATATTAAGAAGGCTGGGGTGAGCCTAAAGGCATCACACACTCACCTGACTTATATTGCAAATGGTGACAAGTACAGCTAGGGGCTGTTATACAAATTTCAACTGCCAGCAATATATGGTTGGTACAGTAGGGACTGGTGAATAGTCAAATATGACTTGTGTGGCAAAACACTGGCTGTGATCCTTGTAGTACTTTGTATGCTATCTGCACACTTCATGGCTGAGAGGCTTGCTACAATAGCCACATGGTCTTTTTCTCTTCTCTTATTGTGTGAAATCAAGGAAGTCTTATCCATGGGGCTAACAGTTTGTCACTCAACAATGTAACACAGTTATATCACTTTTTGACAATACTCATATGAATTTAAGACAGTCTTGTATTTGACACATTGCACCTATATGAATGTAAGATTCAATGATGACCCACCATAGTAAGCATTATTAATAAAGTTGTGGCACCACATACACATGTATATGTAACACTATTTCCCCATTTGTTTGACTCACTTCCATATATATGGCGCCAAAAAATAAAGCAAAGTCATCTGGTTCTCAACCAAACCCCACCACTGACAGCAACAGAAGAATGGTTGGACAACAGCTTGCTTTAACATTCAGTGCAACAAGTGGGGCTACATCCAACAAAGGCCCTGTGGACAGTGTGCCCATTGAAGGTAATAATGCGGACTCCTCAGGCTCTCAGTCAAGTGGCAATTGAGAACCTCTGTGGAGCCACAAGCTGACCATTATGCTCAGGCAGATGAGAATGTAGCAAATGCAGTACCCTCAGTTGAAGATCAGCAAGTGGCCATGATAACATCACCACCACCCATGCTAGCAAGTATGTTGTCAGCTCATACCAAAGCATTAATGAAGCAATTAGGTGCAGTGGCTGATAGGATAGATGCAATGGCCCAGAGAAATCAGGAAGTATTCCAGAAACAGGATGAGTGGATAATACATGTAGAGCAATCAATATCCCAGGTAGAGAGAGCAGTATCTTTGCTGCAAAAAGGAACTCAAGTAGCTCAATGTCACAGCCAAGAATTGAGCCATTTCCTGATGTAATAGCAGAGGAACACTGTACAATCTTTGAAGCACAACAACAGTGCCCAAAGATAAAGCCCACAGAAAAACCTATCACAGCATGGGAGGGAGACAATGTGGTGTTTATACCAAAGCCTAAAAATCAAAAGACATTGAAGATCTGTGAAGCCATTGAGTGCAATAATGAAGAGTGGGCTAATATACAAGAGGCCATCAGAAGTCTAGCATGCCATCACCTTAAGGCCAGCATACCATGGGACCATCAGGAACTCAAGGCCAAGCAGAATGCACTTGACTTGTTCCATGAGCATTATCCTGGATTCAAATGGGCAAATGGACTTTGGGCCAGCATTGGTATGCTAAGAAAGTATCTTAAGAATAGCAGAAACTATCAAAGGCAGAAGAACAAGGGTGCCATGGCTAAAAACCAGCAGCTTCCTCAAGAGCCCTTCACAAGGAGGGCTGAAAGCTCCAGACAAGCATCAAAGAGATGTCAGGCAGCTGGAAGAGTGCCAATTAAGGACAAGCAGGCAGACATGGATGCACCAGCACAACATTAATCAAGGAAAAAGCAAAGTACCATTCAAGAAGCACCCAGTCAAAGTAGCAGTGAAAGACCTGGCAGTGATAAAGGAAAAGGTAAAGGGAGAAATCTCTACGCAAGCCTGAGATAGGGAGGAATGCAAAAAAAATGCAGTTTTTGCCAATTGACACCACAAGCCAGGAACAGACTGAATCCCATCATAGCCAAGAAGAATTACCAACAAGAAAATAGCGGTTTTTACAAGAGTTGAAGCGCAGCCAGTTGAGCTATACTCCAGTAAGGTAGATATGTTTGCTGAAAAAGGCAATTTGTCTACCTCAGCCTCCACAGCCTCCATTGTTGACAGAGTGGAGATTGCAGTGACAGACAAGGCTACAATGTCAAGAGCTTGGATGACTCTCACAATGCCTTCAGTGAAGTTTTGGAACATTAATAGGCACACCAAGAGGTTGCAGCACTCCTTCAAGAGCAGTGCTCAAGAAAATGCACTGGAATATTGCAAGGATTTATTGCAAAGCCTGGCAGATGAGGAGCTAGACCTTACAGTGCCGGCTGAAGACCAGGATGTGTGGGAATCAGTGAATGAACAGTGGCATAAAGCTATTGGGTTCCTGCCAAAGTTGTGGAACCAGAGTGTTACAGCAGAAATACTTATTGAGTGGTGGATTTTAATGGAGTGACTTGTTGAGTGTGGGGTTGGGCTTAATGTTAGTGTAGGGTATAGAGACCTCTATAGGCCAATACAACTGGCAATTGAGGTACAACTGAAGTTTCAATGGAAATAAATCAATTTGTATGCATGAAAAGTAAGAGAAATAGTTGAGTCAGGAAGTAAGGAGTGTGAAAAGAGGCAATAGCCAGCCAATTCACACAAACATAGGAGGCAATAGAGTGTCTGGGATCAGAAAGTGAGCAAATTGGCAGGGAACCAATCAAAAGCCACTTACACATTGTTATAATGAAAAATTTTGACAAAGTTTTTTGTGAAATCTGGGGTGCAAATATTTTTCAATGGTCTCTGGATGGTGTTCTGACAAGATCAGTACCTCTTAGCCATAGGACATTAACTTTGTGACAGTCTTTTGACAGGATCATCTCAATAATTTCTCATAGGGCATCTGGAGGCCCTTAGCCCTCAATTTGGTCATTGACTGATACACAAGCTACCTGATTTGCCATCAAAAATCCTATTTTGCCCATTGCAAAGTTACTCCCTGGTCCTAGGGATTGGACAAGGTGTCATAGCAAGCATGCAACCAGTTGTGAAGGTGCAAATCAGATCAAATAGCTGCACTGGTGTTACAGATGATGTATACATATGTACAGTGTGCATTATAGGGGCTCTGTCTCAAATGTGAGACAACCTTGCTATTACTTCTTACAAAGATTTAGTGATCACTAATTTGCAATGGCTCAATTGGGGTCTCATAAAAATGTATTATCTGGGTCATGCCAAATAGTAACAATTTAATGCAATTGCATCACCTTCTCCTAAGTTTTTTTCTCACATGGATTATTACTGAAGCATTTGGTAAGGATTTACTTTGCACACTTAAACTACTTCCTTGTTGAATACCATATGTGGCTACTTGTGTACCAGTAGTTAGTATTTTGCCTCCTAGTTGATGAGTGCAATGCTGGAGCTTGGGTATGCCAAATTGCTCCTGATGATATAATGGAACCAGCCTGAAGTGCCATGTACAGACACATTCTTTTACTTGTCAAAGGCTCTGGTAGTGGAGGCACTTTTTGAGGGTCATTGTCAGGCAGTTCAATAGAACTAACTTGCTAATGGTCAGGTGTAACAGCATGTGCAGGTGCAACTTGATATGTTGGCATAGCCCTTGGCTGAGTTTGATATGATATTACATGTTGTTGTAACATGGCCTGCTTTAATGGACTTGTGTCTAAAGCTGGGTTGGGTTCAGCAAGCAAATAAATCTTATTGGGAAAACTCTACCAAGGTATGCTGGATTTCTCTTGGTCACAAGCCAACTTCCACACCATTTAATACAGAATTTACACAAGCATGAGCCAGAGCACACCTATAATGGGGACTAGAATCCAGCAGGGAAAAGGAATATATTGGCCAAATACTAAAAAGTTTTTGCTAATATTCAGGAGAAATATTAAGCACATTTGTAGAGGGTAGTAAGTAGGAGGCCATAGTTTTTTTTGATTCAGACTATATGTCAAATTCCAAATATAGTGGTGAGTAAGCAGATAAAGAGGGGTGATTCTACAGATGAATATATGATTTGAACAAGAGGAGGTAGAAAAAGGAAATACTATTTGGTAATTTGGTATATTAATATTATACAGAACTAGTGCCATACTGCTGTGATTGCCATCAGAGACTTGCAATGAGGCCATCAGAATACCATCAAGTTTTTTGCCATATAACAAAAGTAAATGTACCGACTGATTAGATCCATTCAAAATAGTTGTAGAGCACATTAAGACCGCAACAATGTCATGCAATTATTGTTATAGCATGCTCAAGCCCCATCCAGATTATAACCATGTTTGGCAGCAAAATTTGTAAAGCACTGTTACAACCCTGTTGCTTTAATGCCAAAGAAATAGGTGTCTCAATGTTCACATCTTTACTCAGCATTTCCCACCTCTTCCTGGCTGTCCACTATATGCCAACTAATCACATCCATGATGGACTTGAAGGTAATATTCATGATGAGACTTGGATATGGTAGTTCCTATAACTTGACTTGTCCTCCTATCATCTCAAACATCTGCTTAAATTAAATGCCAAAAAGGTGAAGCAAGGCTTAACATTTGCCACACACCATGGAAGTTTGAGTGGAGAATGGTTACAGCGGTAGCAGAGATCTATGCATTTGGCCTTATGCTTGTGAAGTAAACACTCAAATTCAATCACAAGCTCCTTGCATACAAGCTCTAGATGCATCAAGTTGGCTTTGATGATCTGCTGTGGTATAAATATCTCTTCAATGTCAACATATGACTCCCAATGCTGCAAATGTACTCCTGGTAGAAATGACTTCAGAAGGCTTCTTGAGTAAATATGTAGCCAGTAGGTCCAGTCCTTGTATTTGTATTGTTACATATGCATCTGAATATTTATGACAACCTGTGAGAAGTACTCAGGGTAGACATTTCTCTGGTATCTCAAAGGGCTTGTTGAAGCTAAAATGCCTAATGTACAACTTGGCCATTAGCCTAAGGGTAATGTTGAAAAGCAAATACATTGCACACAGTTGAAAGCACTTGCTACTTTGTAGCTTCACAATACTTGTTGGACTGCATGAGCTTCATTAGACTGGGTATTACTGTAATATATCTGGAGTGTGAACAATGTTTTTCTTTTATGGTGGTGGATCTTGAAATATTGGACTATTTGGTATCATTCAGTAGCTAAAAACTTACTTAACAATTCTAGACTAGTCTTGGTCACTGTAGGACCTGTTTGCAGCCCCAACTTTGCCAGTTTCTTCACATCAATGATCCTATGATTATTCCCCTATAGTGAAAATTAAATTAACACTGTTTACCAAACATTATGTACTAACCCTAAAACTGTTACAGAATGCTCCTAGATGTTAGGAAACCCCCCTTTCTTAGTGTTACTGATATATTACTTCTACAAATGTATAAATACTGATCCACTTTATGAATAAGCAACAGTTCAACTATTATCACTATATCTTGATAAGTTCCTTGTATCCAAATCACTTCTTAAATTGCAACAGGTTTTGAGCCCCAATTGCCTTAACTTATCCTAAAGATGACTTCTACCAGCAAACAAAACAATACAAACATCTTCCCTGTAAAGGAGAGGTTTCATGTGAAGAACTACAGACTTTGGAGAATCAAGATGCAGATCCACCTTGAAAAAAAAAAGCTTTAGAATATAGTAACAGGAAAAGAAGTTGAGCCAAAAGGAGCAGCAGAAGAAGTAGAGATGTTTCAAGAGAAGGAGAGAAAGGCCTTTGATGCTATACATATCAATATGCAAGATTCCTTCATTGGAAAAATCCATGCTCTAAATACTGCCAGAGCAGCATGGGAATTCTTAGAGAAGATTTTTAGAGCAAAGTCAATATCAAGCAAGCTTTGTCTAAAGCAAAAATCCTTCAACAGGAGAAAAAAGCTAGATGATAACATGCTACAACTCATTATCAGAACGGAGACACTTGCAGAAGGACTCTACAGTATTAATGCTGGTGTAGATGATGAAGAAAAGATACTCTGTCTGTTTTGCAGCCTACCAGACAAGTATGAGCCACTTATACCTGCATTAGAAAGCAGAGAAGACAATTTGACTTTAGACTATGTCAAAGGAAGACTTCTCCATGAAGAACTCACAAGTAATGAACAAGCAGCAAAAATTGAAGACAATGCTTTATTCATCTCAGAGAGGCACACAGAAAAGAAGGGAAAGCAGCAAAGCCAAAGAAAACCTGGTTGCTGTAACTACCTTAAGAAGCCAGGGCACTGGGCAAGAGAATGCAAGAAGAAACAAGCAGACAAAAAACAGAAACTGGAGCAGGCAGACCATGTAACTACTGATGAACAGTTATTTGTAACTGTACAAGTGAGTGCAAGTATACAAAGTAATGAATGGTATATTGATGGTGGAGCATCACAGCATATTTGAGGTATAAAGGAGTGGTTCAGTAATTTGAAGACTATTCCTGTAAGAAAGGTTTATCTGGGAGACAACTCTGCACTGGAAGCTACTGCCAGTGGGTCTATACTACTAATTTTGGGTGATTTCTCAGGGACTACAGCAGCAAAACTGACTGATGTACTCTACGTCCCTGGAATAGCTAAGAACCTACTCTCAGTCCATAGAGCAACTGCTCAGGGACTGAAATTTGTTTTTACTAAGCTGAACTACTCAATATTGAGTGAAAGTGAACAATAATTAGCTTTGGGAATCAGATATCACTGTATATACAAGTTACAATGCAAGATCATTGCACCTGAGTATGCCAATATTGCTGCAACTGATGAAACTAACTGGGAGACGTAGCATAGGAGGCTAGGACACATTGGGGAACAGAAAATAAGTCAATTGTTGAAAAATGAGCTTGTTTCAGGCCTAAGTTACTCAATTCTGATCAAAATGGGTATCTGTAAGGGATGTTCATATGGCAAACAAGCTAGGCAACATTTCAGGAGCTCAGAAAGCATTAACACCACCAAAATGATGTTTATTGATGACAAGACAAGATATTCATGGGTACATTTCTTCAAAACAAAGGATGAGGCTCTAGAGTTGTTTAATCACTTTATGAACATAGCAGAAACATAAACTAGGTGTAAATTGAAGAAACTTTGATATGAGAATGGAGGGGAATACTGCTCAAAGGAGTTTGCAAGATACTGCTCATCTACTGGTATAGTTCAGCAGACCACTATTCCACACACTCCACAGCAAAATGGAGTAGCAGAACATGCAAATAGAAGTATAGTAGCAATGGGAAGACCTATGCTACATGATAAAGGATTGAACTACAGATTTGGGCTAAATCTGTTGCTACCTCAGTATAAATCAAGAACAGATGCCCAACAACAGCACTACAAGATTCTACACCATTTGAAGCATATATAGGCAAAAAAACAGATGTCCAGCACCTCAGGATCTTTGGCATTGATGTCTTTTATCACATCCCTGACAAAAAAAGCTCAAAGCTGGAACCAAAGAGTAGAAAGGGATCTTTCTTAGGTATTGTGATGATACTAAAGGGTATAGAGTGTATGATGGCAAAATTCAGAAGCTGATCAAGATCAAGGAAGTTATATTTGAGGAGAATTCAGATCAGAAAGCCACCACTGATGAAGAAGATACGTGCCAAATTCAGCCAGGTATGGAAGATATTTCTACCAGCTCCAGATCAGAGCAGATTATCCCAGTAAGGAGATCAACCAGAATAAGAAATGCCCCTGGATCCTGGTGGCAGACATTCAATGATCATGATGAAGCTTATCTTGCCTTATGTGCCAAACCTCAAAATCTGGAACAGGCAATGCAAAGTCCAGAGCTGGTAGATTTACCAAATGGGAGAAAGCCAATAGGATGTAGATGGGTTTACAAGATCAAGATAACCGCAAATGGTACTGTTGATAAGTACAAGGCTAGATTGGTGGCTAAAGGCAATTCCCAGATCCAGGGAATAGACTTTAAGGAAACACTTGCTCTGGTTGCAAAGTTTAACTCCATTAGGACAGTTCTAGCCCTGGCAGCTGTACACAGTCTGGATCTACACCAAATGGATGTCAAAACAGCCTTTTTAAATGGGGATTTGTAAGAAACTATATATATGGAGCAACCAGAAGGTTTTGCCAATCCAAAGGACCCCCACAAGGTGTGAAGACTCAGGAAGCTGTTGTATGGGCTGAGGCAGGCACCTAGAGCATGCTATAACAAAGTGGACCCATATCTAGAGGAATTTGGGTTTGTTTGTAGCACTGCAGATCACAGTATATATGTGAAACAGCTCAAAAATGGTGTGATAATACTAGTTGTGTATGTGGACAACCTAATTATAGCTACAAGTGACCAGGAGGCACTTTAACAGACAAAATCAGATCTCTTCAGCAAGTTTGAGATGAAAGAGCTATATAGACCAAAACTTTCCCTATCAATCAGTAGTTGGTAGCCTGATGTGCTTGATGGTGTCTATATGTCCTGATGTTGCAGTGACAGTTGGAATAGTCAGTCAATTCATGCAGAATTATGGATCAGATCAAATTAAAGCAATTAAGTGGATTTTCAAATATCTACAAGGTGCCATAAATATGGTACTGAAATACTCTGGAGCAGCCAATAGGGGGAAACTTGATGGTTATAGTGATTCAGATTGGGGTAGAGATCTGATTGACAGATGCTCAACCACTGGGTATGTGTTTCTTCATGCTGGCGCAGCTATTACCTGGAATTGCAAGAAATAACCAACTGTGTCCCTATCCACAACTGAAGCTGAATATATGGCTGCTAGCCAAGCAATAAGGAGGCTATATGGCTATGGAAATTACTCAAAGACTTATGCTGAGTCAGGATGGTGTTTAGGTCATATGTTGCCAGCTGCTTGATGGTTGTCCATTTGTACCATATAAATGGTAGTCTGCATCCTGGAGTCATTTTGGCAAGAAGTAGTGGTAAATACTCAAAGCCCCCAATGGTGATATAAGTGAGAACATGCCATTTCTCTAGCCATAACATTACATAACTCACCACTAAATGAATTATTGGGCACACTTGGCTCCATAAGCTATACTATTCATTTTTTCAGCAATTGTGGTCTTTTTGTATATTTGTATATTGCAGAGCCCATGAATGGTTCTGTTGTTAGGGGAGATTGACTCACAATTCTTCAGTGAGCCTTGTTCTTCAGAGCTACTACTCTATGTGCCATATTCAAAAGGTTGAGGTGAGCCTAAAGGCATTACAACTCACCTGACTTGGTTTGCACAAGGTAATAAGTATGGCTAGGTGTCATTATAGAAGTATCAAGAGGCTGCAGGGTATTGTTGATGCAGTAGTGACTGATGAATTGTCAAATATGACATGTCTAAAAAGTACTTGCGGTGATCCTTGTGATACTTCCAACACTGTCTGCAAGCTTCATGGCTGAGAGGCTTGTTACAATAGACTCATGGTCTTTTTTCTCTTCTCTTATGGCATTGAATCATAAAAGACTTGTCCATGTGGCAAACAGTGTGATACTCAACAACATTGCACTATTATATCACTCTTTTGTCAATACTCATGTGGATTTAACACAATCATGTATATGGGATATTACAACAACATGAATGCAAGTGTCAACAATGACCCACAATACTTGGCATTTTTAATAAAGTTGTGTACCACATGCACAAGCATAGGTAGTACTATTTCCCCATTGGTTTGACTCACTTCCATATATATATGCTGCCAAGAAATAAAGCAAAGCCATCTGGTTCCAAACTAAACCCCACTGCTGAGAGCAGCAGAAGAGCAATTGGACAACAGCTGTGGAGTTCCCATCCAAGTCATGGAACAAGGGTATTTTGGCAAGATTACTCTGTGAATAGTATATTTTGATGTACTTACTTGTTGAGTGTGAGGTTAGGCTAAATGTTAGTTTAGGGTATAAGGACTTTTATAGGTCAATATGATTGGTAATTGAGGTACAACTGAGGTATGAAAGGAAGCCAACCACTTATATGCATGAAAAGTAAGAGGATTGTTTGAATCAGGAGGTAGGGAGTCTGAAAAAGAGGCAACAGCCATTCAATATACACAAGCATAGTAGGTGATTGAGTGACTGGGATCAGAAAGTGTGAAAATTGGCAGAGAATCAATTGAAAGCCACTAATGTATTGTTATGATGTAAAGTCTTGACCAAGTCTTTTGTGAAATCTGAGGTGTGATTTTTTGCAAATGGTCTTTGCACAGTGTTGCAACGGCATCTATACTGCTTAGTCTGAGGATTTAACATTTTTGATGGCTTTTGATGGGATAACCACAGTTATTTTTCATACAGATACATGGGTGGTGTTTACTTGGTTACTTACCCATTCTCTCACTTTCTGATCCTGGACACTCCATTGCCTACTATGTTTGTGTACATGGATTGGTTGTTGCATTTATTTCATGATCCTTACTTCCTAACTCAAACAATGCTCTTACTGTTCATGCATACAAATTGGCTTATTTCTGTTCAATCTCCATTTATAACCCAATTGCTAATTGTACTAGTCAAGCTTCAAACTCAACAAGTTGCTAGATTAAAGCTGCTATTCAATACAATATCTGCCAGAAAACCCTTTTTCATGACATTGGCTACAGCCCTACTGCTCCATGCCATTGTTCATTCATTGGTTCCCATGCATTCTGATCTTCAGACAGCACTGCACTAAATAGCACTCAAACAACCAGCATTTGCAATGAATCTTTGCACTATACAAGTGCATCCTCATGAGCTCTGCTCCTGAACAACTGCTGCAATCTTTTGCTATACCTACTATAGCCCTAAAGCTCCACTGTAGACTTAGTGATAGTATTCTCAGTTCTTCACATCCTACTTTGTCAGTCAGTGAGATCTCCACTTTGTCTACAATGGAGGACATGGAGGCCATAGTAGACTGATTGCCTCTCTCTGCAAATCCATCTGCTTCACTGGAATGTAGTTCAGCTGGCTGTACTTCAAACTTGTGAGCAAGCAGTTTTTATATTGTTGGTGATTCTTCTTGGCTGTTATGGGATTCAGCCTGCTCCAGACTTATAGCATTAAATGGTGAGAGGTGCAACTACTTGCTTGTGCTTAACGTTCTCTGGCTTGTGTAAACCTTTTTCCATTATCACCGCAAAATTTCTCACCACTACTTTGTCCAAGTGTCTCTGGTATTGAACTACATTTCTCCTTGATAAATCCTGCATTGACCCATCAGTTCCTATTTTCCTGTCCCTTACCTGCACTCTACCAGCTACCTGTTGGTTTTTCTCACCTGCTTTGAGCTTTCAGCCCTGGTTGTGACAGACTCCTGACAAAGCTACTCAATTTATCACCCCATAGTGCTTTACTTTTGGCTTGACAGAGTGCTTCTCAAGTGCAACTATGCATCTTCCATGATGAATACTGCACTAATGAGTGTCTCTCTGCCTACTTGTCTCTTACTGGCACACTTCCAGCTAGCTCACAATTACTTTCACTTGCTTAGAGCTTTGAGCACTGCTTGTAGTGAGCTCATGAGGAAGCTGCAGATCTTTAGCCATGGCACCATTGTTGTTCTGTTCTTGCTAACTTCTGCTATTGTTAAAATAATTTCCTAGCACACCAATGCTGGCACAAGCCTATTTTCTAGTTTAAATCCGGGAAGATGCTCATGGAACAGGTGAAGTGCACTCTGAATAGCTGTGAGTTCCTGATGGACCAGTGGTATGCCACCCTACAGGTTATGGCAAGCTAGACTTATTTCAGCCTCTTGAATAGATGCTCACTCCTCATCATTGTGCTTAATGGCTTCACAGAGCTTCAGTGTTTGTTGATTTTAAGCTGTGGAAGAAGTACCATAGTCTTGGTTGATTCATTGACTATTTGGTATCATTCAGCAGCTAAAAATTAAATTGAAATTCTGGATTAGTCATTGTCACTATAGAACAAACTTACATCCCTAACTTTGCCACTAACTTCAGATCTATGATATTATGATTATTCCCCTATAGTCAAGATCAAATTAGCTCTTTTACCAAACATTTTGTACCACCCCTGAAACTGCTTCAGTATGCTCTGGAGTGTTGAGAGGCTCTCCAAGCTCAGTGTTACAGCTGTGTTACTTCTACAAAGGTATAAATACTGGGCTTCATTAAAAATAAGCAAGAGTTCAACTCTATCACTATTTCTTGGTTAGTTCCTTATTTCCAGATACTTTTTGAATTGCAACAATCTACCATGTTGATGGTACATATGCACAACCATCCTGCAGAGGCAAAATATGACACAGAGACCATTCCAATGCCAGCATATCTTCACAGCTGCATAGCCTTCACATTGGAAAATGCCACCATTGCAAGATGTCTAACTTGTCAGGAATCCTCCACCTTAGGAGGAATATAATTTTCACACTCCAAATTTATTACAATGATACCAAGTCTAAAGAATCTCATACAGTCTAACAAATATTGCAAAGCTATAAAGTACTCACTCATCATCAATCAAGCTCAAGCAACTCCAATGTATTTGATAGCAAGGATTTCAAACAGCTAAAAAGCAATAGCTACTTTGTAGGTATGTTTACCCATGCCGTTGCCTCAATATTTGACTAGTTCTCATCAAACAAGTACTCTACTGGCAAATCTTGCTAGCTGCTGATTCTCATCAACCTTAATCTGTTGAAATATTGGGCTATTTGGTATCATACAGCAGCTAAAAATTTCCTCAACAATTCTGGACTAGTCTTGGTCACAGTAGGACTAACCTACTGCCCTAACCTTGACACTGTCTTCAGATCTATGATCCTTTTCCTTGAGGATATCAGGTAAAGGGGCTGCAATACTTGTAATGGATTTAACAAATCTCCAAAAGTAGGAAACCATTCCAAGAAAAGATCTGAGTTCTTATATGCTCTAGGGCTGCTTCAGATTCTTGCTAACTTCAATCTTTTTTGGGTCTAAGGTCACTCCTGTGCAAGTCACTATGTGTCCAAGATATTCAAAGTGTTCCTTGAACAACTCACACTTGGCCAGCTTGCCATAGAACTTGTTCTCTCTTAGCTTCTTCTAGTCTTTTCAATATGCATCAAGTGATCCTTGTCACTTGTGCTATATATCAATACGTCATCAAGGTAGATTATTACAAACTTGTCTAAGTACTCCAGGAATACAGTCTACATCAGGGCCATGAATGTTGCAGGGGCATTGGTGAGGCACAACTAGTCACTAGGTACCTGTAATGTCCATATCTGGCTCTAAATGCTGTCATAAGAATGTCTTCTGGCTTAACCCTTATCTGGTTGTATCCTGACATGGGGTCAATCTTGCTAAATATATTGGCTTGATTGAGTTGGTCCAAAACTCATCAATCCAAGGTATGGGGCATCTACTCTTCACAGTACCTGAGTTGAGGGCTCTGTAGTCAATGCATATCCTGAGTGTTCCATCTTTCTTTTTTGCAAAGAGTACTGGTGCTCCCCAAAGTGACTTGCTGGGTTTGATATATCCTTGCTCTGTTAATCAATCTATTTGTCACTTCATCTCTTCCAACTCAATGGACTCATTCTGTAGGTGTCTTACTCACTGGATGGCTATCTCCTGTGTCAATGGCATGACCCACATCTCTCACTGGTGGTAGGCTTACAAGTTCATCTGGATATATGTCTGAATATTCCTTCAAAAGAGTCTGGACCTCCCGGGGTGCTGGAATAGAGTGATTTCCAGTATTACTGCCATGAGGAACACCTAGGTGCCTTTTCTAAGTGCTCAACAGAAATGTGTCTTGATAAGCTCAATTGTTTCACACACACTGGAATTGACCAAGTTGAAATTCAATTTGGAAGGCAATAACTTATAGGTCCTGCTGTCTTTCTGGATCTGAGTAACATGGGTTCTCCAGTTGATTGATGGATTACAACAAAATAGCCAGGTTTTCCAACTATAAGGTCAAACTTGCAGCTCCCAAATACTTAGGCCTGTAGGTCTTCTTCATAGCCAGTGATCCTCACTCTTACTGGCTGAGTAGTATAGTTGTTTATGTGAGAGATCCCATCAGATGTTGAAACTGAAGTGGATTTGGTGAGCTTGGAGTTGATTCCAGCCCTCAAAGCAAGTTGCTCTGGTATCTACTCAAGTGGTGCTTCTGAGTCAATCATGATCTTGCCATTGATTTTTCCATTCCAGTATAATAGCTGTACTTAGTATGAGGTCATCTGGGATAGGTATTCCTCTGTCATAGGGAAGGTGAGTTCTGAGTCTTCTTCAGGTCAATCCTGCATGTTACTATGCTCAAGGGCTTCAGTATGGCTGAAGCTTCTTGTTGACAGGTGTCCATTTCTTCTCTGAGGGCAGTACTTTGTAATGTGTCTTTGCAGGCAGCAATTAAATAAAGTCCTATCTTCTTACATTCTTCTGAGGTAGGATTCTTCTGCATAGCATTTATTTCCATTGGCACTGCTTCTATTTGCCTTCTTACATAGAGATTGTATCCTCTCTGATTAGTCATTGTGGGCTTCCCAACTCCAAAGATAGCTGAGTCATAGTCAATGGCAATCTTGATGGCTTCTTCAATAGTCTGGGGTCTTTGATAATACACCTCCTTGCAAGCTCTTTCTTTCAACCCATCAATAAAGTATTCCACTTGGTCCAGGGAGTCCTTTCTTTCAATTTTTTCAAGTAGTCGTCTATATTCATAGATATACTCTTGGACATTCCTTTTTGTTTGAGTGTCTTCAAGTATATTCTTAGCAGTGTCTGCTGTTATGAAGGTTCAAAGCATCCTGAGTTTGCAGCACAAACTCAGCCCAGACAGAGATTGTAGAGCATCCCATCATGGTGGCAGACCTAATCTTGTTGTGGTACAACTGTAAAGCTGCATCTGCCAGGTAAGAAGCTGCATAATGTAACTTGCTTTCTGGATGAGCTCCCTTAGCCTTGAAAGCTACTTCAATTGGAAAGAGCCAAGTTCCCATGTTTTCATTGACTCTACCATGGTACCAGTTGACCTTCACACTAAAGTTACTCTTGGCAGGGTTTTGCTGGCTTTGGGTCATGGTAGTTATTCCTTGTTGCTGCTGGGCCAGCATTTGCTGCATAGGATTCTTCCACTCTTGATTTTTGGACATCTTGAGGGTGGCTTCTTCTTTCTTTGGGAGGGAGGTTTCTGATTATTGCTGCTACCAATGTTTTAAGACATGATAAATGAGTTGTAGAGGAATAGGAAGTTTAGCTAGTATTGTATTCACTAAAACTTGAACTGACTTTTAGTGAGGTTCCAGCAGCTCCTTATATTCATCTTGCCAGATCAATTGCTGACTAATTATATTTCCTAATGTAGGTTATTGCTGATGACTCATTTGATTGTATCATTGACACCCAATTATATCTTGCCCAATATTTGTATTCCTGTCTGTTAAGGATCTGCTGATGCCTCTGCAAACCAATACACTAATTTGATAGATAATACTAATATGCTGATAGGCTAAACTTCAACCTAACTGATTTGATTAAATGCTAGTCTAACTTATTCACTCAAGCAACAGATATAGCAAGATATCTGGATATTCCTTCAGAAGAGTATGGACTCTCTGGGAAACTGGAGAAGAGGAATTATCCTGCAATGCCACCATGAAAAACATATGGGTACCTTTCCTAAGTGCTCTACAGAGCTGTGTCTTGCTAAGCTTACTTGTGTCCAATGCACTGGAATTGACCAAGCTAAAAGCCAGTCTGGCAGATATGTGGTAATGGAAAGTACTCCATTACTACAATATCTCTAAACCAATATTGCACTCATTTCTTTATTTTGCTTTTTGCTATTGTAACACACAAGAGAAAGATCAAGAATTTCCAACTTTGAAGAGCAAATGCTCCAGACCCTGACAAGCAATCCACCCAAGAATATTATGTCATACATAACACGTAGTAGCCAACACATGTTTCAAATTACAGCTTATTTGAAGCAGTACTTAAGGAGTTATGACCAAAAGAGTCCAACTATTTTATATACTATGCCTAATTGCTAGGATTACTATGGTGACTTTGATCGCGTGTAACTTTTGAACCAGCCAATCAAATCACGTGAAATTTTCACAGGTGCTGCACCTATGTCCGATCTGCGCCACTGCAAAATTTTAGCTTCGTATCATGTGTATTGCTTGCGCAATCGCCCAAAAACCTTGATCCTTCAAAATTTTCATATATATGACTTCCCCAGCTGAAAAATAAAGGGAGAGCCTCTCTTTCCAGAATCTCCACACTACAATTTCAAGTTTAAAGGTTATAAGACTTCCCCTGCATCACTTGCACTGTTGAGTATTCTGACTTTGATCAGTACTACATCAGTAAAGAGACTGCAAAGCTCACAAGAATCCAATCTAAGTTCTACAAGAAACTACCACTTTGCTGTTGGAAAAGTCCCCTCTAAGAAGCCCCTTTACTCTAAAGACACCCCTTTAGACACCCCTTTAGTCTAAAGACCCCTTTAGAGACCCCTTTAAGAAGCCCCTTTACTCTAAAGAAGCCCCTTTAGGCACCCCTTTAGTGTAAAGTCCACTTTGGAGACCACTACAAGAAGCCCCTTTACTCTAAAGACACCCCTTTAGACACCCCTTTAGTTCTAAAGACCCCTTTAGAGACTTCTACAACACACCCCTTTAGGTTAAAGGGGAGTTCAGAATATCCATACTAGGAAATATTTTCTCAGAAAGGAAAGTGACTTCCAAATAAGGAAAAGTTACTATAAAAGTAAATAAGCCCATTAGTCGACAGAAGGTCAGAACACTGCTGTAGAAGTGATAAACACTGCCTACAGTATATTTTGAGCCTAAGATTGAGGAAATTGGTGAAAGTTATATCTTCTATCGGTATATCAAACTCCCAATAAACTATTTCAGTATTAGCATACTGGAAGTTGTTGTATATTGTTGATTAGCCTCTACATTGTAGAACAAGCCCCAAACTAATCATAATACAACACAACAGATAGTAGCTCATAGGTGTACTTGTTGTTTTGGATCTGAGTGGCATAGGTTCTCCAACTGATTTATGGATTACAGCTGAATAGGCATGCTTATCCGAGCATCAGGTCAACTTTATAGTTTTGAGATATTTTGACCTCTAGGACTTCTTCATAGTCAATGAAGCACACTCTTAGTGACTGAGAGATATAGCTGATTATGTGATAGTTCCCATTGATTGTTACAACTGAAATTATTTTGGTAGGTTCTGAGTGGCCTCTAGCTCTCATAGCATATTACTCTGACATGTATATGTGTTTTGCTCCTGAGTCAATCATATTCTTGACAGCACTTCACTGATGACTCCATTCAAGTGTAATAGTTTTCCACAGTTTGAGGTTTTTTGGGACAAGAATCCTTTGGTCATATGCAGTGCAAGTTATGAAACTTCTACAAGCTCATCCTCCCCATCACTATGTTCTTGAGCTTCAATCCCTAAGAAAAAAAAATTGAAAAAAGCCAAGCAAAATACCATCATAGTATCAGCCAAATTCCAAGTTTCTCATAATTGACAGCCCTTCATATCTCTGTTCTAAGCTGATTGTCAGACATGCAAACAACTTCTCCAGGAGATGACTGGGCATACTAGCATCCTTACTAAATATGGTAATTAGCTGTCCATTACTTTAATCAAAAGTTGCATTTGAAATTTTGAACCCAAAACACCAGCTGAGTACCAGCAAAATGCCAGCAGAATACCAGCTAAAAATCAGATGAATTTTAAGTTTGAGATTCTTCATAGGGAATGTGATTCAAGGTTCTTGTTGACCATGGACATTTCTTCTCTGAGGGCAATACTTTGGGATGTGCCCATGCTGATGGTAATTGAAGCAAACTACTTTCTTCTCACATCCTTCTGAGGAGGAATCTTTGCCTTAGTGTCTACTTGCATTGGCATTTTTTCTGGTTGTCTTCTTTCATGGCAATTATACATTTTCTAATTAGTCACTATAAACTTTCCAACTCCAAACATAGATGAGCTATAGTTATTGACAGTTTTGATGTCTTCTTTAATAGTCTGAGGTCTTTAATAATGTACTTCCTTGCAAGTTTGCTCTTTCAACCCATCAATAAGGTATTCAACCTGATCAAGGGGGTCTGTGCTTTCAACTTGTCCAAATAACATCTATACTCATAGATGTATTCATGAACCATTCCTTTTTTGCTGAATGTCTCAGCTTTTGCCTTAGTGGTGTCTGCTGGTGTTGTGGCCCAAACACATTCTAACTTCCTGACATAAACTCATCCCATGTAGAGTTAGTAAAGCATCCCATTATAGTAGTTGACCTGACCATATTTTGGTACAACTACAACTCTGCATCAGCCACATCAGAAGCTGCATAATGCAGCATGCTTTCTGGGGCAATTCCATTTGCCTTGAAAGCTTCTTCATTTTGAAAAAGTGAGGTTCCCAGGTTTTCATTGTCTCTGTCACTTCATTGGTTGACCATCACACTGAAGTTACTCTTATCAGGGCTTTGCTAGCTCTGGGTCATGGTAGTCATTCCTTGTTGCTGCTGGCTAAGGATCTGGAGTATGTGTTGCTGTTGGGCCAGAATATGCTGAATAGCATTCTTCCATTCTTGATTTGCCAACATCTTAAGGGAGGCTTCTTCTTTCTTCACAAGGGAGGTTTCTGGTTATTGCTGCTACTGACAATACCAGTCTTGATATAAGAGTTGCAGAGTAATAGGGAGTTTAACTAGTGTTGTACTTACTAACAGTTGCACTAATATTTATTGAGATTCCAGCAGCTTGTTATATGCATTTTGCATGATCCATTGCAGAATAATTGTACTTCCTAATGTAAGTTGTGGTTGCTGACACATTTAATCACTTCATCATCTATATAGACTGTACTTAAAATTTCTATCACTGTCTGTTAAGGACTGGATCATTCATCTGTTGACTAATTTTACTGAGTTGATATATAATACTGATAGTCTGATAGGCTGAACATCAAACTAATTAAATGGACTAAAATCTGATCTATCTCAGACAGCAGAGCATAACAGTAACTGTCTTCAGGGCTCTTTGCATTGTTGCCTTGTCAGTCAATTGGATCCTCAATGTGTCTAGAATGGAGGGCATGGAGGCTGTGCTTGGCAAATAGCACTTGTTGGCAAACTCATTTACCATGCTGGAGTGTTGCTCAACTGGCTGTGTTTCTAAATCTTGACAGAACAGCTGTCATCCTCTTAGTAATCTTCTTGGCTATTAGGTAGAATGGCCAATATGATAGATGCAATGGTCCATAGAGATTAGAAAGTTGTCCAGAGACCAAATGTGCTGATAATCTCTTTGAAGCAATGTACATCCCTGGTAAGGAATATGGTAGCCTTGCTATGACAAAGAAACTGAAGTGATCAATGTCATGGCCAGAAATTGAGACATATTGCAGTGTTACCATAGAGGAACACCATGGTGCTTTTGAAGTACATCAATAGTGTCTAAAGCTAATGCCCATAGAAAACCCTTCACAGTATGTGAGGGAGATACTCTGGTACTCAGAGCAAAGCCTAAAGATCAATAGATATTGAATGGCTGACAAGCTATTGTGTACAATAATGAACAGTCTGCTAATATTGAAGAGGCTGTACAAGGTCTAGCATGCCAGCAGCCTTAAGCTAGCATTCCATGGGATCATCAGGAACTTGAGACCAGGCAAAATGTGCTTAACCTGTTACATAAGTATCATTGTGGATTCAAGCAAGCAAACAGATTTTGGGCTAGAATTGGTATGTTAAGAAAACATCTCAGGAATAGAAGAAACTATGAAGGGAAAATATGAAGGGTGCCACAGAGAGAACCAGAGGCTTCTCCAAGACTCTGTAATAAGCAGGGTCAATAGCTCCAGCTAGTATAGGAGTGAGCTTAGACCCCAGGAAGGATGAAGTCATCAAGAAGCTTAAGCAGCCCCATAGCATACCAGAATTTGGATTATTCCTTGGAATGGCTTCCTATTCTTCATGGTTTGGAAAGTCCTTTGCAAGTATTACAGCCCGTTTAACTGATATTCTCAAGAAAGACAACACCTTGAAGTGTGACATAGCCTCTCAGACTGTCTTTCAGATGCTCAAGAATGAACTTACTAAGCCGCCAAGCTTAGAAATCTCAGACTCCAGCAAAGAGCTTGCTCTGTGCATAAATGCTTCAGACTATGCAATTGGTTTGGTACTGAACCAAGAACATGAGGGAAAGGACCATCTAGCTGCTTTTGAGTCCAAGAAACAGAACTAAGCAGTACAAAACTATCCAGTGCATGAGAAGGAGATACTGGACATAGTACACTGCTTGAAGACCTGCAGATGCTACACTGAAGGGGTTAAGTGCACTGTGAAGATGGATCTTGCATCACTCAAGTATATATTTACTCTGTAGGTACTATCCAGAAGATTAACAAGATGGACTGAATACATTTGGCAACTTGACATGGATATTGTCTACTACCCTGGGAAAAACAACACAGTTACTGATGCCCTATCAAGACTAGAACAAGTTGCACAACTCAACCTAGGGCATGAATCAGTTTATCCTAGCTTATTTCCAAAGTACTTGAAGGTCTAAGCCATTGCCAATGATATGGATGAAGAGATCAAGAAGATATTCCAGGATGAAGCTAGCAAACTTGTAGTACCAGATGAAACACTTTACCAAATTGTTGATGGAAGTGCTATTGCCTAGTGCCCTTATGTTGTTTGCCTAAATATGATACATAAGCCACGCAATGGACATGGACATCTTGTAATTGAAGGGACCTATAGCCTTGTGAATACCAGAGCATGGTGGTTCAGAATGAAACAAGTTCATGAGAAGCTAGCAATAACATGTCCAAATTGACAAATCAACTAAGGCCAACCATAGCAAGTTACTGAACTATTTCCCCTGGAGTCTCTAAGACCTCTTGAGAGAAGAGTAAATAACCATATTGGAAGACTGCCAACTACCAGAAAATGCAACTGCTGGATCCTAGTAACCATTGATCATGCCACTAAATGGTCAGTGGCTGAGGCTGTACCTGTGGCCAGTGAATAAGCAGTTGCAAGTATGATCAACCAAGAAATGATTTTGAAGTTTGGATACACTTTAGAGATTTTATCTGATGGAGGAGCAAACTCTATGGCAAAGGCATTGTAAGCTTACATGCAAATGCAGCAGATCATGTATTTGAAAGCCTTGGCATATCACCGCAGAACTAATGGAGGCACTGAGCATTTTAATGGATTATTTGGAAAATGATGACCAAGAATGCCAATGGAGCTGTCCATCCATGAGATGAGTATATAAACCAAGCACCTTTTGCCTGCAGAGTCAGAGTGCAAAATGCCACCCCACAATTGCCATGTTACTCTGTGATTGAATGTGAACTAAGGATTCCCAGAGATCTCACACAACCAAAGCTTACAGATGCCTAGTATGATGAACTCAGACAGTCAAGTAGACACCAGCTGCTGGAGCAAAGACATCAAGAGGCATAGGCCAAAGTATCTTGAAGTGCAGAAAAGATGAAGCAGAGATTTGATATGAATACATCACCAGAAGCATTGACAGTTGGAAACTCTGAATTACCAAGTAACAAAACTTGCAAGAAGTTTGAGCCACAATATGTGGGACCATTCACAATCATCAGACCATATCCATTTGCTGTTTACCAACTGGTAGACAAATATGGTACATCTGGGAAAATTTAGCTCTTAGAGCCAAATGCAAGTTTGCAAGGCTTGTTGACAATACTGAACCATCCAGATATTGGTATCACAAAAAAAGAGATTGAGGAGCACCCTCTCAACGTTAGTAGAGGAGAATGTTATGATCTACTGCATGAGCTATTAAGTTAGATCACTTCTTTGTCAAATCAACTAGTTTTATGCCTAGCCTAGCAATATATCTGTATTATCTATTAAATCATTAGTACTAGTAAGCAAATGAGTCAGCAGATTCATATCAGACAGAAACAGGTATATTCAGTAGGATCAGATTGAGTGATGATGATGCAACTAAATAGATCATTAGCCTCAGCCTACATTAGGGTATTCAATTAGTCAGCAATTGATTGGCCAGGTGTTTATAAGGAGCTGCTGGAACCTCAATAAAGATCAGTTCAAGTTTTGTTGAACACATTACTAGCTACACTCCCTGTTCCTCTCCAACTCTTATATCAAGACTTGTAACAAAGGCACAGCAAAAGGTTGCCGCACTTCTTTATAAGTAGCATTTGATAAGTTGCAGATGAATATTGCAAGAATTTAATTCAACAACATGCATATGCTGTGCTAGACTATAGTGAAGTCCTGGATGTATAGGATCCACTGAATGAACAATGGCCTAAGGCTGCACCCTATGAAAACTAACTTGGCCCTGTGAGTTAATCCAATCCAGATTAGCTGCCAAGATCCTATCAGGAGACCACTATAATACCAGCTGCTTAGGATTTAAATTCCATCCACACAATCTTTTAATAGGATCACAACATTGCTTGGCTAATTTCACAGCTAAATAAAGTTGAAAAGCATAATGGTATTGTACAGTGTTTTGCCAAGGGTGTAATGGTGTTGTTGCAATCTTAGTGTTTTACAAATATTTAAGTAGATCTAACAGTTGAAATATTTGACCATTTGGTATCATTCAGCAGCTAAAAATTTACTTAACAATCTGGACTAGTCTTGGTCACTGTTGGAATAATTTAGAGCTCTAATGTTGCCACTTTCTTCAGATCTATGATCTTATGATTATTCCCTAATAGTCAGAATCAAATTAGCACTATTACTAAACATTATTTACTAACCCTGAGACTGTTACAGAATGCTCCTGAATATTGAGAAACACTTCTTACTTATTGTTACAGCTGTATTACTTCTACAAACATATAAATACTAAGCTTCCTTATTAATAAACAACAGTTCAGCTATTATCACTATTTCTTGATCGGTTCCTTCTGTCCAAATCACTTCTTGAGTTGCATCAGGTTATGAGCCCCTATAGCCTTAACTTATCCTAAAGATGACTTCTACCAGTAAACAGAACAACACAAACATCTTCCCTGTAAAGGAGAGGTTTGATGGGAAGAACTACAGACTTTGAAGAATCAAGATGCAGTTCCACCTTGAGGGAAGGAAGCTTTGGAATATAGTAACAGGAAAAGAAGTTGAGCCCAAAGAAACAGCAGAAGAAGTGGTGAAGTTTCAAGAGAAGGAGAGAAAGGCCTTCAATGCCATATGTAGCCATGTGAAAGATTCCTTCTTTGGACAAATCCATGATTCTAATACTGCCAAAGCAGCATGAGAATCCTTGCAAAGGAGAGAAAAACCTTTTGTTAGGGAAGCTATAGAAAAAAACCTAGTAGAGTTGGTGTACTGCCCAACTAACAAAATGGTGGCAGATATATTGACAAAACCATAAACTAGGCCACAATTTGAGAATCTCAGGGAGGAATTAGGATTAAGAAATTATTGAGGTGAGGGGGAGTGTTGACATATTGAACTATTTGGTATCATTCAGCAGCTAAAAGTTTACTTGACAATTCTGGACAAGTCTTGGTCACTGTTGGACTAATTGACAGCTTTAACTTTGCCACTTTCTTCAGATCTATGATCTTATGATTATTCCCTAATAGTCAGGATCAAATTAGCACTATTACTAAACATTATTTACTAACCCTGAAACTGCTACAGAATGCTCCTGAATATTGAGAAACCCTCCTTACTTTGTGTTACAGCCGTATTACTTCCACAATGGCATAAATACTGAGCTTCTTTATTAATTAACAACAGCTCAGCTATTATCACTATTTCTTGATAAGTCCCTTATATCCAAATCATTTTTTAAATTGCAACACCAACTGGCACATAAATGGAATTGCCTTATTCAGCAAAAAACTTGATGGTGTTTTGATGGCCTCTTTGCAAGCCTCTATGGGCATTACAATGGCAGTAAGGCAACATACAGCTGGCTCTGTATGATGCCACTGTACCAATCTACCAAGTGGTATTGCCTTTCTCTACCTCCCCTTATACAATACATAAATTCCATTGTATAATCACCCCTCTTTATTTGCTGACCCCCTACTAACTTGGGTATTCCACAAATTGCTTGAATCAAGCAAGTACCATGGTCTCCTGCTCACCCACCTCTGCAAATGCACACACCTGCCATGATTTGCATACTTCTATGACATCAACTTTATGGCTTTTGAGTGTGATACTTGCAAAGTTGCTATAAACATTGTATTAGTTGCTTGCTACACTCAACCTAACCTTGCATTGTGTAACTGATTACCTGCACATTGGGGCTGCTCAGCTTCTTAAAGCCATAGGCATAGATGTATTTATGTGCACATCTGTCCTCTATTTCAACCCTTCCTGGCTGTCCTTTACATGTTAATGCATCAAATTCATGATGGACTTCAAGGTATTTTTTGATGAGATTGGGATATTGTAGTACCAGCAAGTTGACTTGTCTTCCTATCTCCCCACACATGTGCACTATAAGAAACTCCCATAAGGTGAAGCAAGGTCTAATATTCTCAATGTGCTGTGGTGGTGTATAGGTCCAAGGGAGAGATACGTCCAACACTTCTCAAGTGTTTTGTGTGTGGGGTGTTCACTGGGTGCAATAACCTCTGGCAAAAGCTTGCTAGGAATACTTGGGTTCTGTCTCTAATCTAATGTGAAGGGGAATAAAGCCACAAGCTTGTCAAGGGAAAACTATTGAGCTACAATCCCCAACTTAGTTGGCGTCTTAACAAAAGTATGTGCTGGGTTCAGTGTCCTTTGAGATGACAATGTACTAAAGCTTCCAAAGTCAAAACAACTGTAAACTCCACCAGCAGGGACTTGATAAGAATGCAGCTGTGGTCAATAGTTACAAAGACAGAAAAGTATCTTTGCCGGTACAAGAACAAACTTGGGAAAGAATCAAATATAATAAAAGATACCTACTCTGAGTATTCCTCACAAGTAGTGCCTCCAAGGTCAGTTGGCTGTCAGCACGGTTTCCTGGGAGTGTCCTGTGGTCTAGGGTTGGAAGTTCAGGTAGCAGCAGGAAGCAGTGATCACACTAATCAACAAGTTGGTATATTGATAAAAGGGATGATGATTTATTGTTGAGGGATAGCCTCCCTTATATACTTTTTTCACTGGCTAAGTGATTACTAATCATGGTGTTCCAGAAGGTTCCGGAGATCAATAGAAATCTTAATGACATCAGAATGGCCTAAGAATGTTCTAAGTAGGTGCCAGAAGGTTCTAAGAGGCACAGCACATCCAACCAATCAGGAATCAGTATTCTGAAACCTGTGTAGCATGGGGATACCATATATGGTATGGAAATGGTAGGGATGGTGACACGGGCTGATCATGTGTCACGGGTACTGGCGCGGGTACTTGCCTAATATAGAAGTACTTACAGCTAGTAATCTTACATAAAGTGAGGGGTAACTTATGCAATAAGGTAAGCAGGTGAGATAGTCAACTGGCTTATGGGATAGTACTGATTGGGTAAGACAAATGGGATAAAACTAAAATAAGTGTAGTAGAGATATAGGGAAGTAGAAAATAAGGGAATGAGCACATCTGTCAGTGGGTGTCACTGTCACCCCACTACAGCGCCTAGCAAGATGGAGTACAAAATTGTTACAGTTGTGGCAGAGATTTACACTTTCAGCTTTACATTTGTAGTATAGCCACTCAAGTCATATCACTAACCCTTTGCACAAAAGCTGCACGTGCACCATGTTGGCATTGGTGATCAATTCTGGAAAAATATCTTGCAATGACTACATATGATTCCAAAATGCTTCCAATGTGTATTTGGTAAAATGGCTTCAGAATGCCACATGAATAAATACATATGCATCTCATCTAATCATTGTATTTGTATTGTTGCATATGTGTATGAATGTTGACTAGAGCCTGTGAGAAGTGCTTAGAGTAGCAAATATTCTTCAATATTTTGCCAATTCTTTCAAATTTCTCCATGATCTAAAGGGCTCATATAGCTTGAGATGCCCCATGTACAACTTGGTTGTTAGTATAGAAATCTTGTTGAAAAGCAAATGCAATGCTCCCAGTAGAAATCTTTTGCTCCAATGGATACCTTCTATCTTAAGTAAGTATTGGGACAGTCTCTAGGTCATATGTTAGAGCCACATGATAGTTGTCCATTAAAACCATGTAAATGGTATGTTGCATCCCAGGATGATTTTGGCAAGAAGTAGTAGTAAATCCTCAAAGCTCCCATTACTGATATCAGTGGAAATGTGCCACTTTTCTAGCCACAACAGCGCATCATTCTTCAGTAGAAAAATTACTGGGCTCACTTACATCCATAAAGTATCCTTGGTATTTTTTTCCATAGTTGTTGTTATTGCACAATGGGATTGTGCTGGGCTCATTCAGGGTACTGTTGTTGGCAAAGATGGGATCATATTCCATCAGTGAGCATGCTTTTTCAGAGCTATCATACTGCATGCCATATTAAGAAGGCTGGGGTGAGCCTAAAGGCATCACAAACTCACCTGGCTCAGATTGCAAAAGGTGACAAGTACAGCCAGGGGCTATTATACAAATTTCAGGTGCCAGCAATATATTGTTGGTACAGTAGGGACAGGTGAATAGTCACATATGACTTGTGTAGCAAGACACTGGCTGTGATCCTTGTAGTACTTTGTATGCTGTCTGCACACTTCATGGCTGAGAGGCATACTACAATAGCCACATGGTCTTTTTTCTCTTCACTTATGGTGTGAAATCAAAGAAGTCTTATCCATGGAGCTATCAGCTTGACACTCAAGAATGCAACACAGTTATACCACTTTTTGTCAATACTCATGTAAGTTTAAGACAGTCTTATATTGAGACATTGCACCTATATGAATATAAGATTCAATGATGAAATATATATTCTGCCAAGAAATAAAATAAAGTTGCCTGGTTCCCAACCAAACCCCACAGCTGACAGCAGCAGAAGAATGGTTGGACAAAAGCTTGCTTTCACATTCAGTGCAACAAGTAGGGCTACATTCAACAAAGGCCCTGTGGACAGGGTGCCCACCAAAGGTTATAGTGTGGACTCCCCAGGCTCTCAGTTAAGTAGGCAATCAGGAATCTCTGTAGAGCCGCAAGCTGACCATAATGCTGAGGCATATATGAATGTTGCAATAGCAATACCTGCAGTTGCAGACCATCAAGTGGCCATCAGAATATCACCACCACCTATATTAGCAAGTATGCTGCCAGTTCATATCACAGTATAAATGAGGCAATTAGGTGCAGTGGCTTATAGGATCATTGGAATGGCCAAGAGAAATCAGGAAATAGTCCAGAAACAGGATAAGCAAATAAAAGGTGCAGAGAAGTCAGTATTCCAGGTAGAGAAAGCAGCATCTTTGCTGCAATGAAGGAACCCAAGTAGCTTAATATCAGAGCCAATAATTGAGGCATTTCTCAATGTAACAGCAGAGGAACACCATACAGTCTTTGAAGCATAGCAACAGTGCCAAAAGACAAAGCCCCACAGAAAAGCCTGACACAGCATAGGAGGGTGAAAGTGTTGTATCCATACTATTGCCTAAAAATCAAAAGATATTTAAGATATGTAAGACCAAAACAGCTGTTTTCTCAAGTGCTGGAAGCACAGCTAGTTGAGCTACACTCAAGTGAGGTAGAAGAGACTGGAGAGAAAAGCATTTTGTCTACCACTTCTTCCAGGTCCTCCATTGCAGACAGATTGGAGATCCCACTGAATGACAAAGTAAAATTGTCAAGAACTCCAAAGGTTAGCATCAATGCCTATAGTGTAATTATGGGACATTAATAGGCGTTCTAAGAAGCCCAACCTTACATTCAAAAAGTAACTCCATTTAAATCCACCAATCAATAAGTATTTCTGCTGTAATGCTCTGTTTCCATGACTTTGGCAGGAACCCAATGGATTTATGCCACTGTTCATTCACTGGTTTCCTTATATCCTGGTCCTCAGCCAGCACTGCAAGGTCTAGCATCTTATCTGCCAGTCTTTGCAATAAATCCTAAAGTTACTCAAGTTTGTTTTCTTATGCACTGCTCTTGAAGAAGTACTGGAACCTCTTGGTGTGCCTGTTAATGTTCCAAACTCCACTGAAGGCATTGTGATTGTCTTGTAAGCTGTTGACATTATTGTCTTGTCTGTTGGTGAGATCTCCTCTGTGTCAAAAATGGACAATGTGAAGGATGTGGTAGACAAATTACCTTTTTGTGCTAAGTCATCTACCTTGCTGGAGTGTAGCTTGACTGGCTTCACTTTCAACTCTTGCCCTATGAAAAATTATTGAGATGATCCTGTCAAAAAGCCATCACAAAGTTAAAGTCCTGTGACTAAGAGGTACTGATCCCATCAGGATACCATCCACAGACCGTGGCAAAATAATTGCACCCCAGATTTCACAAAAAACTTAGTCAACTTTTCATCACAACCATGTATAAGTGGCTTTTGATTGGTTCCCTGCCAATTTGCTCACTTTCTGATCCTGGACACTCTATTGCCTCCTACACTTGTGTCCATTGATTGACTATTGCCTCTTTTTCACACTCCTTACTTCCTGACTCAACTGTTTCTCTTACTTTTATGCGTACAAATTGATTTATATCCATTGAAACTTTAGTTATATTTCAATTGCCAATTGTATTGACCTATGCAAGTCTCTATACCCTACACTAACATTAAGCCTAACCCCACACTCAACAAGTAACTCCATTAAAATCCACCACTTGTCAAGTATTTCTGCTGTAATGCTCTGGTTCCACAGCTTTAGAAGTAACCCAATGGCTTTATGCCACTGTTCATTCACTGGTTCCCACACATCCTGGTCTTCAGCCACCACTGCAAGGTCTAGCACCTCATCTGCCAGTCTTTGCATTGAATCCTTGCAATATTCCAGTGTGTTTTTCTTGTGTAATGCTCTTGAAGAAGTGCTACAACCTCTTGGTGTGCCTGTTAGAGCTCCAACATTCCACTGAAGGCATTGTGATAGACTTTCAAGCTCTTAACATTGTAGCTTTGTCTCTCAGTGGGATCTCCACTCTGTTAACAGCAGAGGATGTATAGGCTGTGGCTGTGACAGGTTTTATTGTGGACTTTATCTTTGGGCACTGTTGTTGTGCTTCAAAGACTGTATGGTGTTCATCTGCTGTTTCATTGGGAAATGGCTCCATTCATGACTGTGACATTGAGCTACTTAAGTTCCTTCTTTGTGTCAAAGATACTGCTTCTCTACCTGAGATATTGGTTGCATTACACATATTATCTGCTCATCCTGTTTCTGGACTATTTTCTGATTTCTCTAGGCCATTGCATCTATCCTGTCAGCGACTGCACCTAATTGCTTCATTAATGCTTTGGTGTGAGTAGACAACATACTTGCTAATATGGGTGGTGGTTTTGTTACATTGGGAAATGGCTCAATTCTTGGCTGTGACATTTAGCTACTTGAGTTCCTTCTTTGCAGCAAAGATACTGCTTTCTCTATGTGGGGCATTGATTGCTCTACATGTATCATCCATTCATCCTGTTTCTGGACTATTTCCTGACTTCTCTGGGCCATTGCATCTATCCTATCATCTACTACACCTAATTGCTTCATTAATGCTTTGGTATGAACTGACAACATACTTGCTAATATGGGTGGTGGTGATTTTATGACAGCCACTTGCTGGTCTTCAACTGAGGGTACTGCCTTTGCTACATTCTTATTTGCCTGAGCATAATGGTCAGCTTGTGGCTCTGCAGAGGTTCTCAATTGCCTACTCGACTGAGTGCCAGAGGAGTCTGTATTTATTACCTTCAATGGGCACACTGTCCATAGAACCTTTTGTGGATGTAGCCTTGCTTGTTGCACTGAATGTCAAAACAAGCTGTTGCCCAACTGTTCCTCAGTTGCCATCAGAGGTGGGGTTTGGCTGGGAACCAGACAATATTACTATATTTTTTGGCATCATATATATGGAAGTGAGTCAAACCCAAGGGGAAAAAGTGTTACATATTTGTGTGTATGTGGTGCCACAACTTTATTAATTTTCCCACCCAAGTTATATTTGATCATGCATTGGTCACTACTGTACTAACATTATCTTGCTGGCCAGTTGACACTTCTATATTGGCACCTGGCCATCTTTATCACCTTGCGCAAACTGAGTCAGGTGAGTTTGTGATGACTGAGGCTCACCTCAGCCTTCTGAATTTGGCATGCAGAGTGATAGCTCTGACAAATAAGGTTCACTGATGGATTTTGATCCTATCTCCCCTGACAGTAGTACCATGTATGAGCCCAGTCAAATCCCTATATGCAATGAGACAATACCTGTTGAAACAAATGCCATGGATACTTTATGGAGCCAAGTGAGCACAATAATCCATCTACCTGTGAATGATGTAATGTGGTGGCTAGAGAAGTGCTGCGTTTCCACTAATATCAGCAATGTAGGTTTTGAGGATTAATTAAAACTTCTTGCCAAAGTTGTACCAGGGTGCAGCTTACTATGTACATGGTACAAGTGGACAACCATCATGTGGCTGGCAACATATGATCCAGAGAATGTCCTGATTCCAGCATTTGTTAACAGTTGCATGGCATTCACATCCAAAAAGGCTATTATTGCAACATGTTCAAATTATAAGAAATCCACCACCATTGAGGGAAAACACTGTTCACACTCTTGGTATATTTCAGTCACACCCTGTCTGAGGAAGCTGATGCAGTTCAACAAATATTGCAAAGCTATAAAGTACTGCACTCAATATCAATCAAGCACAAGCATTTCCACTATATGTGATGGCTAACATAACAGACAGCTAAGAAGCAAGGGCTACTTTGAAGGTATGTATGACCATGCCTTTGCTTTAGCACCTGATGGATACTCATTAAACAAATACTCTACCAGTTAATTCTGCTGGCCACTGATTCTCATTATTCTGAATCTGGCACCCATTGTACAGTATCAGGGCAATAATCTGATGGTAGTCTCACTGGTATCTAGTCCTAAATCACTGTCCAACCTGGATAGCTACCTGTATCCATTGCTGGATAAAGTTTGTATGCTTTCCAATGGGATAACAGTAAGTGGCTGTTGTGTAAAAGCACATATTTTTATCTGCATTGGATATACCCTAGCCATAAGTAAGATAGCTGGTACTTCCAGGCACAATGGACATTATTGTGGTCAAATGTGTGAAATCCAGGAGATTTACTCCATAATTCACACACATTATTATTAACCAAACACTAGCACTAATAACATCATCTTTCCACAGTGAGAACATACAGAAGTCAGCATATAATTGCAGCAAAGTTGGCAAGCTATAAGCCATTTGGCCAGAATATGGAATCAATTGGCAAATGGATATACTTAGGATAGAGGGTATCTACTGGAGCAAAAGCTTTCCACTGTGATCAATGCATTTGCTTTTCAACAATGTCCATACACCAATAATTGAGTTATACATGGGGCATTTCAAGCTAAATAAGCCCTTTGAGATACCAGAGAAATTTGAAAGAATTGGCAAGATATTATAGAGTATCCACTACCCTAAGTACTTCTCACAGGCTCCAATTAATATTCATATGCATATGCAGCAATGCCAATACAAAGACTGGATGAGCCGGATATGTATTCATTCAAGTGGTATTCTGCATTCATTCCTAACAAGAGTACATTGGAAGAATTGGGAGTCATATGTAGACATTGTATGAATATTTATCCAGGAGTGGATCTGTTGCAATTTAAGAAGTGATTTGGATATAAGGAACTTATCAAGAAATAGTGCTAATAGTTGAACTGTTACTTATTCATAAAGAAGCTCAGTATTTATACCTTTGTAGAAGTAATACAGCTGCAACACTAAGTAGGGAGGGTTTCTCAATATTCAGGAGCATTCTGCTACAGTTTCAGGGTTAGTACATAATGTTTGGTAATAGTGCTAATTTGATCCTGATTATAGGGGAATAATCATAAGATCATGTATCTGGGGAAAGTGGCAAAGTTAAGGCAGTAAATGAGTCCTACAGTGACTAAGACTAGTCTAGAATTGTTGAGTAAATTTTTAGCTGCTGGATGATACCAAATAGTCCAATATTTCAGCACTCCCCCTCAACTATATAATTTCTTAATCCCAATTTCTCTCTAAGGATCTCAAACTGTGGCCTAACTAGTGGTTTTGCCAATATGTCTGCCACCATTTTGTCAGTTGGGCAGTAAACCAGCTCCACTAAGTTATTTTCTACAGCTTCCCTCACAAAGTGATGCTGTATATCAATGTGCTTAGTTCTGGCATGATTAGTAGGATTTCTAGCTAATGAAATACATCTTTGATTATCCTTGTGAATACATGTTGGTTCACCTGAATTAAAACCTAAGTCTTTGAATAGTTTTTGTAGCCATATAGCCTCCTTGGTTGTTTGACATGCAGCATATATTTGGCTTCAGTTGTAGATAGTGCCACAGTTGGTTGCTTTTTGCAATTCCAAGTAATAGCTGCACCAGCATAAAGAAATACATAGCCTGTGGTTGAGCAACTGTCAATCAGATCCCTACCCCAATCTAAATCACTATAACCATCAAATTTTTGCCTATTAGCTGCTCCAGAGTATTCCAGTACCATATTTATGGTACCTTATAGATATCTGAAAATCTGCTTAACTGCTGCAATTTGATCTGATCCATAATTCTACACAAATTGACTGACTATTCCAACTGCTACTGCAGTATCTGGATGTGTAGACACCATCAAGTACATTAGGCTACCTACCATTGATTGATAGGGAAAGTTTTGGTCCATATTTGAGCTGTTTTCATCTATAACTGGCTGAGATTTGCTTAATTTCAGGTTATTGTCCATAGGGGTTGCTGCAGGTTGCAATTTTCCATTTTGAAGCGTCTAAGAATGTCCCTGATGTACTTACACTGATTCAGCACAATTTTCTGCGTAGGTATGTCAAATTTATCTCAATTCCAAGAAATTAGCTCAATTTTCCAAGATCTTTCATCTGAAACTTGCTGAAGAGATATAATTTTGTCTGTTTAAGTGCCTTCTGATCACTTGTAGCTATGATTAGGTCGTCCACATAAAGAACTAGGATGAACACACCCTTTTTGAGCTGTTTCACATATATACTGTGATCTCCAGTGCTACAAGAGAGCCCAATTTCCTCTAGATATGTGTCAATCTTGTTATACCATGCTCTGGATGCCTGCTTAAGCCCATACAACAATTTTCTAAGTTTGCACACCTTATGGGGGCTTTTGGATTGGTAAAACCTTCTGGTTGCTCCATATATATAGTTTCTTTCAAATCCCCATTTAGAAAGGCTGTTTTGACATCCATTTGGTGTAGATCTAGACTTTGTACAGCTGCCAAGGCTAGAACTGTCCTAATAGAGTTAAACTTGGCAACCGGAGCAAATGTTTCCTTAAAGTCTAGTCCCTGGATGTGGGAATAGCCTTTAGCTACCAATCTGGCCTTTTTCTTATCAACGGCACCATTTGAGGTTATCTTGATCTTGTAGACCCATCTACATCCTATTGGCTTTCTCCCATTTGGTAAATCTACCAGTTCCCACATTTTTGCCTTGATCAGTAATTGGTACTCCTCCTGCATGGCTTGTTGCCACATAGTAGCATCTGGACCTTGCATTGCCTGTTCCAGACTCTGAGGTTTGGCACATAAGGCAAGATAAGCTTCATTATGATCATTGGATGTCTGCCACCAGGATCCAGGGGCATTTTGTATTCTGATAGATCTTCTAACTGGGATAATCTGTTCTGATCCGGAACTGGTAGAAGTATCTTCCATCTCTGGCTGGATTTGGTACATATCTTCTTCATTTGTGTTGATTGCATCATCAGGCAGCTGGCCAATGATTTCTGTGGCTTACTGATCTGAATTGTCCTCAAATACAACGTCCCTGCTCTTGATCAGCTTCTGAATTTTGCCATCATACACTCTATACCCTTTAGTATCCCCACAATACCTAAGAAAGATCCCTTTCCTACTCTTTGGTTCTAACTTTGAGAGTTTTTTTTCAGGGATGTGATAAAAAACGTCACTGCCAAAGATCCTGAGGTGCTGGAGATCTGGTTTTTTGCCTGTAGATGCTTCAAGGGGTGCAGAATTATGTAGTGAAGTTGTTGGGCATCTGTTCTTGATGTATACAGCGGTATCAACAGATTCAGCCCAAACCTTGTAGTCCATTCCCTTATCATGTAGCATAGATCTTCCCATCGCTACTATTGTTCTATTTGCATGTTCTGCTACCCCATTTTGCTGTGGAGTATGAGGAACTGTGGTCTGTTGAAGTATACCAGTAGACAAGCAGTATTTTGCAAACTCCTTTGAGCAGTATTCTCCTCCATTGTCACTTTGCAGTACCTTCAATTTACACCCAGTCTGCGTTTCTGCCATGTTCTTGAGGTGCTTAAACATTTCTAAAGCTTCATCCTTTGTTTTGAGGAAGTACACCAATGTATATCTCATCTTGTCATCAATAAACATCATAGAGTATCTCTTGGCTCCAGAGGACAGTGTCTTCATGGGGCAACATATGTCTGAGTGTACAATAGCCAATATTTTGGTGATATTGATGCCTTCTCAGCTCTTGAAACGTTGCCGAGCTTGTTTGCCATATGAACATCCCTTACCAACATTCAATTTGATCGAAATTGAGTATTTTAGGCCCAAAACAAGCTGATTTCTCACCAATTGGCTCATTTTCTGTTCCCCTATGTGTCCTAGCCTCCTATGCCATGTCTCCCAGTTGGTTTCATCAGTTTCAGCAATGTTGACATACTCAGGTACAATGATCTTGCATTGTAACTTGCATAAATTGTGATCTCTGATTCCTGAGGTTAATTTTTGTTCATTTTCACTCAATATTGAGCAGCTCAGCTTAGTTAAAACAAATTTTAGTCCCTGAGTAGTTGCTTTACTGACTAAGAGTAGGTTCTTAGCTATTCCAGGTACATAGAGTATGTCAGTCAGTTTTGCTGTTGTTGCCCCTGAGTTATCACTCATATTTGGTTGTATAGACTGTTGCAATTTAAGAAGTGATTTGGATATAAGGAACTTCTCAAGAAATAGTGATAATAGTTGAACTGTTGTTTACTCATAAAGACGCTCAGTATTTGTACCTTTGTAGAAGTAATACAGCTGCAACACTAAGTAGGGAGGGTTTCTCAATATTCAGGAGCATTCTGTAACAGTTTCAGGGTTAGTACATAATGTTTGGTAATAGTGCTGATTTGATCCTGACTATAGGGGAATAATCATAAGATCATATATCTGGAGAAAGTGGTGAAGTTAAGGCAGTAAATGAGTCCTACAGTGACTAAGACTAGTCTAGAATTGTTGAGTAAGTTTTTAGCTGCTGGATGATACCAAATAGTCCAATATTTTAACACTCCCCCTCAACTAAATAATTTCTTAATCCCAATTTCTCTCTAAAGATCTCAAACTGTGGCCTAGATAGTGGTTTTGTCAATATGTCTGCCACCATTTTGTCAGTTGGGCAGTAAACCAGCTCCACTAAGTTATTTTCTATAGCTTCCCTCACAAAGTGATGCTGTATATCAATGTGCTTAGTTCTGGCATGATTAGTAGGATTTCTAGCTAATGAAATACATCTTTGATTATTCTTGTGAATACATGTTGGTTCACCTGAATTAAAACCTAAGTCTTTGAATAATTTTTGTAGCCATATAGCCTCCTTGGTTGCTTGACATGCAGCATATATTTGGCTTCAGTTGTAGATAGTGCCACAGTTGGTTGTTTCTTGCAATTCCAAGTAATAGCTGCACCAGCATAAAGAAATACATAGCCTGTGGTTGAGCGTCTGTCAACCAGATCCCTACCCCAATCTGAATCACTATAACCATCAAATTTTTGCCTATTAGCTGCTCCAGAGTATTCCAGTACCATATTTATGGTACCTTGTAAATATCTGCAAATCCACTTAACTGCTGCAATTTGATCTGATCCATAATTCTGCATGAACTGACTGACTATTCCAGCTGCTACTGCAATATCTTGGCGTGTAGACACCTATACTGTGATCTGCAGTGCTACAAGAGAACCCAATTTCCGCTAGATATGTGTCAATCTTGTTATACCATGCTCTGGGTGCCTGCTTAAGCCCATACAACAATTTTCTAAGTTTGCACACCTTATGGGGGCTTTTTGGATCGGTATAACCTTCTGGTTGCTCCATATATATAGTTTCTTGCAAATCCCCATTTAGAAAGGCTGTTTTGACGTCCATTTGGTGTAGATCTAGACTTTGTACAGCTGCCAAGGCTAGAACTGTCCTAATAGAGTTAAACTTGGCAACCGGAGCAAATGTTTCCTTAAAGTCTGGTCCCTGGATGTGGGAATAGCCTTTAGCTACCAATCTGGCCTTTTTCTTATCAACAGCACCATTTGAGGTTATCTTGATCTTGTAGACCCATCTACATCCTATTGGCTTTCTCCCATTTGGTAAATCTGCCAGTTCCCATGTTTTTGCCCTGATCAGTGATTGGTACTCCTCCTGCATGGCTTGTTGCTACTTAGTAGCATCTGGACCTTGCATTGCCTGTTCCAGATTCTGAGGTTCGGCACATAAAGCAAGGTAAGCTTCTTCATGATTATTGGATGTCTGCCACCAGGATCCAGGGGAATTTCTTATTCTGGTAGATCTCCTGACTGGGATAATCTGTTCTGATCTGGAACTGGTAGAAGTATCTTCCATCTCTGGCTGGATTTGGTACGTATCTTCTTCATTTGTGTTGATTGCATCATCAGGCAGCTGGCCAATGATTTCTGTGGCTTTCTGATCTGAATTCGCCTCAAATACAACGTCCCTGCTCTTGATCAGCTTCTGAATTTTGCCATCATACACTCTATACCCTTTAGTATCTTCACAATACCCAAGAAAGATCCCTTTTCTACTCTTTGGTTTTAACTTTGAGAGTTTTTTTGTCAGGGATGTGATAAAAAACATCACTGCAAAAGATCCTGAGGTGCTGGAGATCTGGTTTTTTGCCTGTACATGTTTCAAAGGGTGTAGAATCATGTAGTGAAGTTGTTGGGCATCTGTTCTTGATGTATACAGGGGTAGCAACAGATTCAGCCCAAAACTTGTAGTCCATTCCCTTATCATGTAGCATAGATCTTCACATCTCTACTATTGTTCTATTTGCACGTTCTGCTACTCCATTTTGCTGTGGAGTATGAGGAACTGTGGTCTGTTGAAGTATACCAGTAGACAAGCAGTATTTTGCAAACTCCTTTGAGCAGTATTCTCCTCCATTGTCACTTCGCAGTAGCTTCAATTTACACCCAGTTTGTGTTTCTGCCATGTTCTTGAAGTGCTTGAACATCTCTAAAGCTTCATCCTTTGTTTTGAGGAAGTACACCCATGTATATCTTGTCTTGTCATCAATAAACGTCATAGAGTATCTCTTGGCTCCAGAGGACAGTGTTCTCATGGGGCCACATATGTCTGAGTGTACAATAGCCAATTTTTCGGTGGTATTGATGCCTTCTGAGCTCTTGAAACGTTGCCTAGCTTGTTTGCCATATGAACATCCCTTACAAACATTCAATTTGATCGGAATTGAGTATTTTAGGCCCAAAACAAGCTGATTTCTCACCAATTGGCTCATTTTCTGTTCCCCTATGTGTCCTAGCCTCCTATGCCACGTCTCCCAGTTGGTTTCATCAGTTTCAGCAATGTTGACATACTCAGGTACAATGATCTTGCATTGTAACTTGTATATATTGTGATCTCTGATTCCCAAAGCTAATTTTTGTCCATTTTCACTCAATAGTGAGCAGCTCAGCTTAGTAAAAACAAATTTCAGTCCCTGAGTAGTTGCTTTACTGACTGAGAGTAGGTTCTTAGCTATTCCAGGTACAAAGAGTACGTCAGTCAGTTTTGCTGTTGTTGCCCCTGAGTTATCACTCATATTTAGTTGTATAGACCCACTGGTGGTAGCTTCCAATGCAGAGTTATCTCCCAGATAAACCTTTCTTACGGGAATAGTCTTTAAGTTGCTGAACCAATCCTTTATACCACAAATATGCTGTGATGCTCCAGAGTCAATATAACATTCATTACTTTGGTTACTTGCACTCTCTTGTACAGTTACAAACAACTGTTCTTCAGTAATTATATGGTTTGCCTGCTCTAGCTTCTGTTTTTTGTCTGCTTGTTTCTTCTTGCATTCTCTTGCCCAGTGTCCTGGCTACTTACAGTAGGTACAGCAGCCAGGTTTTCTTTGGTTTTGTTGCTTTCCCTTCTTTTTTGTATGCCTTTCTGAACTGAATAAAGCATTATCTTCAATTTTCTCTGCTTGATCATTACGTCTGAGTTCTTCATGGAGAAGTCTTCCTTTGACATAGTCTAAAGTCAAGTTGTCTTCTCTGCTTTCAAAAGCAGGTATAAGTGGCTCATACTTGTATGGTAGGCTGCAAAGCAGATAGAGTATCTTTTCTTCATCATCTACACCAGCATTAATACTGTAAAGTTCTTCTGCAAGTGTCTCCATTCTGGTAATGAGTTGTAGCATGTCATCATCTGGCTTCTTCCTCATGTTGAAGAACTTTTGTTTCAAATACAGCTTGCTTGATACTGACTTTGCTCCAAAGATCTTCTCTAAGGATTCCCATGCTGCTTTGGCAGTATTTGAGGCATGGATTTGTCCAAAGAAGGAGTCTTGCACATTGATGCATATGGCATTGAAGGCCTTTCTCTCCTTCTCTTGAAGCTACTCCACATCTTCTGCTGTTCCTTTGGGCTCAACTTCCTTTCCTGTTACTGTGTTCCAAAGGTTTCTTTCCTCAAGATGGATCTGCATCTTGATTCTTCAAAGTCTGTAGTTCTTCCCATCAAACCTCTCCTTTACAGGGAAGATGTTGGTATTGCTTTGTTTGCTGGTAGGAGTCATCTTTAGAATAGATTAAGGCAATCAGGGCTCATTACCTGTTGCAATTTAAGAAGTGATTTTGATATACGGAACTTATCAAGAAATAGTGATAATAGTTGAACTGTTGTTTATTCATAAAGAAGCTCAGTATTTATACCTTTGTAGAAGTAATACAGCTGAACACTAAGTAGGGAGGGTTTCTCAATATTCAGGAGCATTCTGTAACAGTTTCAGGGTTAGTACATAATGTTTGGTAATAGTGCTAATTTGATCCTGACTATAGGGGAATAATCATAAGATCATATATCTGGAGAAAGTGGCAAAGTTAAGGCAGTAAATGAGTCCTACAGTGACTAAGACTAGTCTAGAATTGTTAAGTTAATTTTTAGCTGCTGAATGATACCAAATAGTCGAATATTTCAACAGGATCACCAATGCCAACTTGACACATCTGCAGCTGTTGTGCAAGGAGTTTGTGATGGGATTTGAGCAGTTATACTAAAAACATAAATCTGAATATGTAGATCTCTGTTGCTACTGTATCTATTCTCTGCCCATCTTGCATGGTGTGTGGGGAATATTGGCCTTGCTTTGCCTTTTGGTGGTTTCCTATGGAGCAGATATGTGGGGAGATAGGAAGACAAGTCAACTTGCAGATACAGCTATATCCCAATTTCATCGGGAATATTAACTTCAAGTCTGCAATGGATGTGATGAATTGGCACATGGAGGATAGCCAGGAAGAGTTGGAAAGTATTGAGGACAAACATGCACATGGAGACACCTATGCCTTTGGCATTAAGAAGCTAAGCAGACCCAATGCATGGGTAATCTGTTAAGTAATGCAAAGTTGCATTGGGTGCAGCAAGCAGCTAATTTTTATTAGGAAAGCTCCACCAAGGTATGCTGGATTTCTCTTGGTCTCAGGCCAACTTCTACACCATTCACTATGGAGTTCACACAAACAAGAGCCAGAGCACACCTAAAAGGGGGACTAGGATCCAGCAGGGAGAAGGAATATATTGACTGAATACCAAGAAGTTCTTTGCAGCTATTTACGAAGTATTCATGGCAAAGGTGGCAACAACCAAGCATATGTTTGCAAGTTGCATATGTTACCTGCAGTACAGTGTATATGGCAACTTTGCAAGTATTATACTAAAAAGGTGCAAGGTTGAGGTAATAGAGGTATGTCAATTGCAGCAGGTGTGTGCATTTACTGAGGTTAGTAAGCAAGAGGCCACAGTTTTTTTGATTCAAACTATATGTGGAATACCTATGGCAGTAGTGGGTAAGCAAATAAAGAGGGGTGATTCTACAGTGGAAATATGAATTGCACATGGGGAGGTAGAAAAAGAAAATATCATTTTGCAAATTGGTATAGTGGCATTATACAAAACCAGCTGTAGGCTGTCATACTGTCAATATAATGCAATCAAAGTCTTGCTGTGAGGCTATCAAAATATCATCAAGCTTCTTGCCATATAAGGCAATTGGATTTCCTTGCCAGTTGGATGCACTTAAAATAGTTGTAGAGCGCTAAAGACCACAACAGTACCATGTAATTATTGTCAAAGCACCAAGTAAATCTTGTCAAGTTATATCCCTTTATTTGGTTGTAAAATTAGCTAAACATTATTGTAATCCCATTATAGGATCATTACAAGAGCCACTAACTCCAAGCTGCTGGTATTAAGATGGTTTCTAAACAGGATCAAGATAGCTGATTTGGATAGGATCCACCTGCAGGTCCAATTTACTTTTCATAAGGTTGTGAGTTCAACTGTTCTGTTGTTGGTACATATTCTTGGCTATGATTGGATTCCCTATGTTCCAGGCTTATGGCATCAATTGGCAAGAAGTGTAGCTTTTTCCTCATGCTTCCTTGTCTCTGGCTTAGTTAGACACTTTCCCCTTTTCCTTTTCCTTTATCACCGCCAGATATTTCACAGCTACTTTGTTTGAGTGCTTCTTGTAATAAACTAAATTTTCTCCTTGATAAGTTCTGCTCAGATGCATCTGTTTTGGCCTTCTTGTCCCTAGCTGTCACTCTTCTGGCAACCTGTTGCTTCTTTTCTGCTTGTTTTGAGCTCTCAGCTGCAGTTATTATGGGCTCCTGAGAAAGCTACCGGTTTTATCACTGCCAAGTCCTTCACTGCTACTCTGAAATAGTACTTCTTGAGTGGTACCATGCTGTTTGCTTGATAAGTGTTGTGCTGATGCATTGGTGTCTGCCTCTTTGTCTCTTTTTGGAACTCATTCAGCTACCTGACATATCTTTGATGCTTGTTTGAGACTTTTGGCCCTGCTTGTAACAGGCTCTTGAGGGAGCCGCTGGTTCTTAGCCATGGTGCCCTTGTTCTTCTGCCTTTCATAGTTTCTGCTACTCTGAAGATACTTTCTTAGCATACCAATGCTGATCCAAAATCTGTTTGCCTCAATGAAACCAGGATAAAACTCATGCAACAAGTCAAGCGCATTCTGCTTGGCCTTGAGTTCCTGATGGTCCCATAGTATGCCAGCCTTAAAGTATTGGCATACCACACTTCTAACAGCTGCTTGAATATTAGCCCACTCTTGATTATTGCACTCAATGGCTTCACAGATCTTTAATGTCTTTTAACTTTTAGTCTTTGGTATAAACACCACATTGTATCCCTCCACATGCTGTAATAGAATTTTCTGTGGGCTTTATCTTTAGATACTGTTTTTGTGCTTCAAAGACTGTGTAGTTTTCCTCTGCTGTTACATTGGGAAATGGCTCCATTCTTGGCTGGGACCTTGAGCTACTTGAGTGCCTTCTTTATGTCAGACTGCTTTTTCTACCTGGGATTTTGATTGCTCTACACATATTATCTGCTCATCCTGTTTCGGGACTATTTCCTGATTTCACTAGGCCATTGCATCTATCCCATCAACTGCTGCACCTAATTGCCTCTTTAATCCTTTGGTATGAGCTGCCAACATACTTACAAATATAGGTGGTGGTCTTGTTATGACCGCCACTTGCCAGTCTTCAACTGAGGGTACTGAGCTTGCCGCATTCTCATCTGCCTGAGCATAATAGTCAGCTTGCAACTCTGCAGAGGTTCTCAATTGCCTACTTGACTGAGAGCCTAAGGAGGCCGCATTATTACCTTCAGTGGGCATACTGTCAACATTGCCTTTGTTGAATGTAGCCCTATTTGTTGCACTGAATGTGAAAGCAAGCTGTTGTCCAACCATTCTTCTACTGCTATCAGCAGTGGGGTTTGGCTGGGAACCAGACAACTTTGCTTTATTATTTGGTGGCATATATGTGGAGGTGAGTCATACCAAAGGGGAAAAAGTATTACATATTTGTGTGTATGTGGTGCCACAACTTTATTAATAATGCTTACTATGGTGGGTCATCATTGAATCTCACATTCATGTAGGTGCAATGTCTCAAGTACAAGAATGTCTTAGGTTCACATGCATATTGAACAAAAGTGATATAATAGCATTACATTGCTGAAGGTTGAACTGTTTGCCCTATGGACAAGACTACCTTGACTCAACACCATAAGAGAAGATAAAAGACCATGTGGCTATTGTAGTAAGCCTCTCAGCCATAAAGCATACAGACACCATAGGAAGTATTAAAAGGATTGCAGCCACTCTGGCAGGTCATCATTGAGTTTTACATTTGTGTAGGTGGAATGTCTTAAATACAAGACTTTCTTAAGCTCACATGAGTATTGACTAAAAAGTGATAAAATAGCATTATATTGTTGAAGGTCAAACTGTTTGCCCCTTGGACAAGACTACTCAGATTTAATGCCATCAGAGAAGAGAAAAAGACCATGTGACTATTGTAGAAAGCCTCCCAGCCATGAAGCATGCAGACAGCATAGGAAGTACTAAAAGGATCACAGCCAGTGATTTGCCACAAAAGTCTTATTTGATCATTCATCAGTTATTACTGTAACAATATTATCTTTCCAGCCAGTTGATACTTCTATATTAGCCCTGGCTGTCTTTATCACCTTGCACAAACTGAGTCAGTTGAGTTTTTGACACCTTTAGGCTCACCTGAGCCTTCTGAATATGGCATGCAGAGTGATATCTCTGACAAAGAAGGCTCACTGCTGGATTGTGAACCTATCTCCCCTAACAACAGTTTCATGCATGAGCCCAGTCAAATCACAACATGCAATGTCACAACACCCATTGAAGCAAATGCCAAGGACACTTTATAGAGCCAAGTGAGCCCAGTAATCCATCTACTGATGAGTGGTGTAATGTTGGGGTTAGAGAAGTGGCATGCTTCCACTAATATTAGTAATGAGGACTTTGAGGATTATTCCTACTTCTTGCCAGAATCATACCAGGATGCAACTCACCATGTACATGGTACAACTTGGCAAATGTCATGCAGCTGGCATCATGTGACCCAGAGACTGTCCTGATTCCAGCATGTGTTAACAGTTGCATGGCATTCTTATCCAAATATGTCACCATTGCAACATATCCAAATTGTCAGGAATCCACCACCATTGAGGGAAAACATTGTTCAGACTCCACATACATTCCAGTAGTGCTACATCTAAAGAAGCTTGTTCAGTCCAACAAATATTGAGAGGCAATAAAGTTCTCCATTCAGTATCAATTAAGGCAAACATATCCAACACAGTGCATGCCAAACACTGCAAACAGCTAAAGAGCAAGGACTACCTTGAAGGTATGTATGGCCATGCTTTTGCTGCAGCACTTGAGGGATTTGCATTACACAAGTACTCTACTGGCAAATCCTGCTAGCCACTGAATCTCATCAACCTGAATCTGCTGCCTGTCTTATGGTATCAGAGCAAAAATCCAATGGTAGTCTCACTGGTATTTTGGCCTATTTCACTATCTAACCTGGATAGCTACTTGTATACATTGCTGGATGAATTTTGTATGCTTTCTATTGGGATAACAGTTAGTGACTGTCATGTAAAAGCTTATATTATTATCTGCACAGGAGATACCCCAGCCCATCAGCAAGATAGCCAGCTGTTCTGGGCACAATGTACTATATTGCCATCAAATGTGTGATATCCAGGAGATTTACTCCATAACTTACACATTTTATTATTGCCCAAACACCATCACTAAGAGCAGCATCTTCCCATGGAGAAAACGTACAGAAGTCAGCATGCAATTGCAGCACAGTTGACAAGCTAAAAGCCATTGGCCAGAATATGGAATTAATTGGAAACCAGAGACACTTAAGATCAAAGGTATCTGTTGGAGCAAAAGCTTTCTGCTGGGAGCAATACACTTACTTTTCAACAATATCCTTATACTGATGACCAAGTTGTATGTGGGGCATTTTAAGCTCAATGAGCCCTTCAAGATACCAGAAAAATATGAATGAATTGGCAAGATATTAGAGCATCTGCTACCCTAAGTACTTCTCACATGTTCCACTCAATATTCATACGCATATGCAGCAATACAAATGCAAAGACTGGATAAGCTATATATGTATTGATTCAAGTGTCCTTCTGCAGCCATTCCTACAAAGAATACATTGGAAGTATTGGGTGTCATATGTGGACATTGTAGGAATATCAATACAGAAGCAGATCTCCAATGCTCACTTGATACATCTACAGTTGTTGTGTGAGGAGTTTGTTGTGGGATTTAAGCAGCTTTACCACAAACATAAAGCTTCTTGTGTAGATCTCTACTACTACTGTATCTATTCTCTACTCCATCTTGCTTAGTGAATGGAAATATTGGGCCTTGCCTTACCTTTTGGGAGTTTCCTATGGAGCAGATGTGTGGGGAGATAGGAAGATAAGTGACGTTGTAGGTGATACCATATCCTAGTCTCATTAATAATATTGCCTTCAAGTCTGTCACAGATGTGATGAGTTGGCGTATGGAGCACAGCCAGGAAGAGTTGGAAATGTTGTAAGAGTCTTGGAGATATTGGAAGTGATTGGGAGAACAAGTAGATTATGTGGTTTTCACTTAATGATTTATTGAATGTAAAAGTAGTGTTTATACTTTTACCTGGTCTTGGCATTACAAACACATAGAATAGGTTAAGGAAGGTCCCAAGTACATGTGTGCATAGTTTGGGGCTGTTTGGACAACTTTGAGAATTTTCATGTTCTGGGTACCTGGTATTTTGGTGAAAATATTCCAAGTAAATCCCAACAAGGAATTTGATCAGTATTCTCTAGGATTTGAGGGTAAGGATCTAAGTGACTAAGCTAGGTGAGTATTTAGGTGGAAATACGAATTTTTACAACAGGAAAATACTGAGGACATATGTGTAGATTGAGACATCTATGCCTATGGCATTAGGAAGCTAAGCAGCCCCAATGTGTGGGTAATCAGTTAAGTAAATCAAAGTTGGGTTGGGTGCAACAAGCAAATAATTTTCATTAGGAAAACTCTGTGAGTACTAAATAGACTTGTTCCGTTGGATAGTGCCGCATTGAGCCATGAGTGCCAAATAGTGCCATAGTGTGCCTGAGAGTCATAGCAGACCTAAACTTGGCCACAGAGTGTGACATATAGTTCTGCATATTCATGCAAAGCAGCCCTTGTGTTTCACCTACTGTGCAGGAGAAAATCAATTTTTTAACCTTTTTTTTGGGATCAAAATTGTGCATGATGTAAAAGAGCACAGACAGACTGAAGATATGCATCTGGTACACAATACCCATGGCACTCTAAATCTAGCCCCACAGGCTTGTAGCATGTCACAAAAATGCATGGCACTATCTTGGTCCACTGGTACTATCTGGCACTATACGTGCTTTGTATAGGTTCTACTTTAGGGCTAATATTTAAGTATAGTGCCAGATAGTACCAGTGGACCAAGATAGTGCCATGCATTTTTGTGACATGCTACAAGCCTGTGGGGCTAGATTTAGAGTGCCATGGGTATTGTGTACCAGATGCATATCTTCAGTCTGTCTGTGCTCTTTTACATCATGCACAATTTTGGTCCCAAAAAAAAGGTTAAAAAATTGATTTTCTCCTGCACAATAGGTGAAACACAGGGGCTGCTTTGCGTGAATATGAGGAACTATATGCCACACTCTGTGGCCAAGTTTAGGTCTGCTATGACTCTCAGGCACACTATGGCACTATTTGGCACTCATGGCTCAATGTGGCACTATCCACCGGAACAAGTCTAATGTAGTACCCACTCTTTGCCTAAGAATTCACCCTGGAGTCCTACACAAAGTCCCCCAGTATCCTCTAAATGATTCCCCCACATGTCCTCCCTCCTATTCCTGCCATTATCTGGTTGGAACAGTTACCATAAGCGGAAGGTGTTCACACCCCTATTTTATAAGACATTGTCTATTATCTAAGCCCTACCAAGCAATACATATATATCCAGTTAAACCAAGTAAGAGAACAACAAGATTTAGATATAATAAACACAAGTCTTTATTACCTTGCTACCTTTTATTGAAGCTATTCTGAACCAGGTTGTACTGACTTGACCCACAAGCTCTCCTATTCACCATGTACAGTCAGTAATAACCCACAAACTCTACCAAGGTATGCCAGATTTCTCATGGTCACAAGCCAACTTCTACACCATTCAATATGAGGCTCACACAAACAAGTGCCAGAGCACATCTACAAGGGGGACTAGAATCCAGCAGGGAGAAGGAATATATTGGCTAAATACCATGAAGTTCTTTGCAGATATTCAGGAGGTATTCATGGCAGAAGTGGCAACCACCAAGTATATGTTTGCAAGATGTATATGTTACCAGCAGTACAAGGTATATGGCAGCTTTGCAAGTATCACAATAAAAAAGTGTAAAGTTGAGGTGATAGAAGTATGTCAATTGCAGCAGGTGTGCACAGTTGTAGAGGTTAGTAAGCAACAGGCCATAGTTTGTTTTGATTCAAACTATATATGGAACACCCAAGGTAGTAGTGGGTAAGCAAATGAAGAGGAGTGATTCTACAGTGAAATATATAAATTGTACAAGGGGAGGTAGAAAAAGGAAATACTACTTGATAAATTGGTACACTAGCATTATTCAAAGCAAGCTGTAGGCCACCATACTGCCAATGTAATGCCATCAGAGACTTGAACTGAGGCCATGAAAATACTGTTCAGCTTCTTGCCATATAAGGTAATGGATGTACTGGCTGGTTAGATCCATTTAAAATAGCTGTGGATTGCATTAAGAACGCAACAATGCCATGCAATTTTTGTCACAGCAATAATCAAACACAGTCAAGTTTTATTACTTTATTTAGCAGTAAAACTAGCAAATCTCTGCTGTCATCCTGTTGTGGTGGTTTATAGGTCCAAGGGAGAGATGCATCCAACAGTTTTCAAGTTTTATGTGTGCTTGGTGTTCACTGGGTGCAATAACCTCTGGCAAAAGCTTGCTAGGAATACTTGGGTTTGGTCTCTAATCTAATGTGATGGGGAATAAAGCCACAAGCTTGTCAAGGGAAAACTATTGAGCTACAATCCCACACTTAGCTGGCATGTTAACAAAAGTATGTGCAGGATTCAGTGTCCTTTAAGATGACAATGTACTAAAGCTTCTAAAGTCAAAACAACTGTAAACTCCACAAGCAGGGACTTGATAAGAATGCAGCTGTGGTCAATAGACGTGTTTCATTGTACCATGCCAGGGCATGTGGCGCAATCTGTGGTTGCTAAGAACAATCAGGTGCAATATTGTATCTACCAGTAGGCAGAATTGCTCTTGAACAATTTTGCACCATGTGGGACAATCTTGCACACTATGACACAATCTGACACAATGAGGTTGCCACAAATGATCATGCCAACTTGTAATATTTGGATCACGTGTGCAATTGGATACCGCTATTATGGTTGGTCAAATCCGGTATTTGGATATGTTTCTTCAATGTAAATGGAAATAAATGCATATCACACTATAAACTATACTGATACTTACCATTTTGTCTACCATCACTCCAATTGGATGGTATCTTGGTGGTTAATTGGTCCAAAAGTATCCTGAAGCTGTCAGCCTCCAATTGGCTCTTTGACAAATTCACAAGCTACCTTATTCATTATCAAATATCCCATTTTGCCCATTAAGCAAGTGAATCCCTGATCCTAGTGATTGGACAAGGTGTCATAGCTAGCACACAACTGATTGTATAAGTGCAAATTAGATCAAATAGCTGCACTGGTGCCACAGATGGTGTATACATATGCAGGGTGTTTATTTATAGGGGTCCTGTCTCAATCATGAGATAACCTTGATATTGCTTATATCAAAAATTTAGTGATCACTGATTTGCAACGGCTTGGTGTCAATTGCAAAAAAAATGTGTTGTTTAGATCAAGACAAATAATTGCAATTTGATGCAACTGTAGCATCTTCTCCTAGGTTTTTTTCTCACAGGGATTACTACTGAAGCATTTGGTAGTGATTTACTTTGCACACCTAAACTGCTTTTTTGTTGACCATCCTTTTAGCTACTTATGTATTCATAGTCAGTATTTTGCCTCCTAGTTGATGAGTGCAATGCTGCAGCTTGGCCATGCTGAATTGCTCTGGATGATACAACTGAGCTGGCCCGCAATGCTACATGGTGACATGTTCTTTTACTTGCCAAAGGCTCTGGTGGTGGAGGCACTTCATGTGGGTCATCATCAGTCAGTTCACCAGAAGAAACTTGCTGATGGTCAGGTGTAATGGCATGCGCAGATGCAACTTGATGTGCTGGCATGGCCCTTGGCTGAGTTTGATGTGATGCTGCTTGTTGACACAACTTGGCCTGCTCCAATTGACTTGTGTCTTTTTGAGCAGTTTGGCAAGTTCTGGTGGTTTTGCTCTGAAGTGCATGTATTGACCCAACATGTGTTGACTTGATACAGGGTACTCACTTACCCTGTGTCTGATACTTTGGAACTGTTGCCTGGATGAGTCCTGTGTATATTGCTCTTGGAAGCCACTTAGCTCTACTAAAATATCATGTAATACATTAGTCATTTGAGGCAAAAACTCATTCAAGATCTCTTTGGTTCCCAAATTCAAGGCACAAATAGATGCATCCAGCCTGTACTGAGCAAACTACACGCAAAATTGAACCTGTGCAGCTTCCTCATCAAATCCCCTCACTCTCAGCTCATTCTTAATTTCAATACCTGTCTTGTTATGTATCTTCTTACATATGTCTGCTTGCATTTTGATGTAGAACTCATGCAATAGCTTTCTACTCAGGTTCTTCCATCTCTGTTGACTCTCCAAGGTATCTAGTTCTGCTAGATTAATGAGTAGTGCCCAAATATCTGTCATCATAGACACTTGGGCCATACTGAAACCATTTGCCAAAAACTCAAATGGATCCAATATTGTTTTTCCCAGTCTGTACTGCACTTGTGAGCTAGGGGATGGGTTTTGTCTGGATTGTACTAAAGATGAGTTGAGACTTGGTATGAGACCATAGTGACAGATTTAGATACTTATACAGTAGTGTATTGGCATCAACTTGGTCTTATAAGAAATATATATGAAAACTAATGTGATTGTTCAATTTTCCATATATTATGCATGATGCATCTTGGATTGCATTGACATGGATCAGAATACATCAATCCCAGATTTCCTGTTTGACTATGGACTTGTGAGTAGAACATCAATAAAAATACCAGGTCATTATTTTAGGATGATTTTTGCAACATAATGATGGGATGCATGGCATTGATGGAGATTTAATCATAATGCCTGGAAAATCAGATAAATAAAGCAGATTGCGCCTAATTGATTCAAGTTGCCTCAGCCCAATCATCTACCAATCCTCATATGACTTACTCCTCTGAATGGTCTTTTCTCATCAATCCCATCACTACCACTGGATTTCCTTTTGCCACACTAGAGGAGATCTGTACCAAGTACTGTGGACCATCTACCCCAATCTACTCAAGGAGATCTCTTGTTAAGCTTCTCTGCTATTACAAGAACTGTTGCCCTACAAGGTTTCATCCCACCATGTATGGCAACAAAAGTCCTGGAAGCTTCCATTCTCAACTGACTGCAATGAAGAACCACCTTGCAGAGGGTATGAATGGCTTTGAGCAAGCTTAGAGTACTAGGTTCAGAAGCTCCAATAGACTTCCATATCCCAAAGTGTTCAGCAACTGGTTCCATATAAGTAGTATTTTGGATACCTTCCCAGTCAGGATTAACAGACCTTCTAGAGGGCAGAGGCACTTTTATTCTGGCAAGTATACAGCACACTGTGTCAAGTTTCAAGCAATATCTTACACTAAGGGTAACATCATCTGGTTTAGTAGGCCATTTGCTGGAAGTAGGCATGACAAAGCACTCTGGGTAGAGAATCATCCAGAATTTAGTATAGGGGAGAAATGTATGGAAGACTTAGCTTATATAGGAGAGGGTTGTCAGAGATTAGGATATATTACAGCTTATAGGAAGCCAAGGAATGGTGTGCGTAGCAGGAAGCAGAAGCTCTACAATGAGATATTTAATCATTTCAGAGTGAGGGTAGAGCATACATTTGGATATCTGAAGAGATTCAGCATATTGGCAGGTATATACAGAGGAAAGTCATATATAGGAGAAAACAGTAGAATAGGTAAAATAGTAAGATACTTATCAATGCACAGTATATTCATACAAGAAGACATCCACTGAGAGAAATGTGTCAGGAGCATTATGAAGAGTAAATAAAGCAAGGAAAGCACTACTCTGAGCAACATAAGTACAATTGAGTAAAATTACCAGTAACTATATCCTACCACTGGCATTATGGTAGAGATTATAGTACCAGATAGTGCCTAAGAGTGCCAGATCAATCCAGCACTATAAACAGGCTGACACTATGTGGCACTATCCAACAGAACAAGTTTAATTGTGACAAAGACAAAAGAGTATCTTTGCCTGTACAAGATCAAATTTGGGAAGGAATGAAATATAATAAAAGATACCTTCTCTGAATATTCTTCACAAGTAGTGCCTCCAAGGTCAGTTGGCTGTCAACATGGTTTCCTGGGAGTGTCCTGTGGTCTGGTATTGGAAGTTCAGGTTGCAGCAGGTAGCAGTGATCATACTAATCAACAAGTTGGTATATTGATAAAAGTGATGATGATTTATTGTTGAGGGATTGCCTCCCTTATATACTTTTCTCACTGGCTAAGTGATTATTAATATGGTGTTTCAGAAAGTTCTGGAGATCAATAGAAATCCTAATGACATCAGAATAAGCTAAGAGTATTCTAAGCTGGTGCTGGATAGTTCTAAGAGGCACAGCACATCCAACCAATCAGGAATCTGTTCTCTGAAACCTGTGTAACATAGGTATACCATATATGGTATAGAATGGTAGGGATTATGACATGCAATAACCATGTGTCATAGGTACTGGCACAGGTGCCAGGCTAATATAGAAGCACTTACAGCTAGTAAGCTTATATAAAGTGAGGGATAACTTATGCAATAAGGTAAGCAGGTGTCATAGTCAGCCAGCTTATGGGATAGTACTGATCAAATAAGACAAATGGGATAAAACTAAAATTAGTTTAGCAGAGAAAGAGGGAAGCAGGACATATGGGAATGAGCACATCTGTCAGTGGGTGTCACTATGTCCCCACTACACTGTCATAAGATTGTCAAGAGGGCCACTAATTCCAAGCTGCTGGTATTATGGTAGTCTCCAAATGGGATCCTGATGCCTCATCTGGATTGGTTCCACCTGCAGGACCAAGTTATTTTTCATAGGGGACCATGCCTTTGCCTTAGCACTTGATGAATTCTTACTGAACAAGTACTCAATCAGCAAATCCTGCTGGCCACTGATTGTTATCAACCTCAATTTGCCACTAACACAAATGGTATTAGAGCAGAAATCTGATGGTGATCTCACTGGCTTCTAGGCCTAGAGCACTGCCCAACCTGGACAGCTACTAGTACCTGCTGATGAATGAATTCTTTATGCTTTCCAGCAGGATACTTCTAAACAGCCATCATAGCAAAGCTCATATAATTATTTGCACTGGAGATACCCCACCCATTAGCAAGATAGCTGGCTTTTCTAGGCACAATGCATGGTATTGTAGTTGAATATGTAAGATTCAGAAGACTTACTATATTACTCACACATATTACTGGTATCCAAACATAAACACTAAGAATATCATCTTCCTACAGAGGGAATGTACATAAGTGAGAATGCAATTGCAGTAAAGCTGGTGAGCTATAAGCCATTGATCAGAGTATGGAGTTAATTGGAAACCTGAGATACTTAAGATAGTGTGTATATGCTGTAGCAAAAGCTTTGCACTGGGAGCAATGCATTGTCTGTTCAACAGTATTACTACACTAATGACCAAGTTGTACATGGGACATTTTGCTTTGAACAACCCCTTCAGGATACCAGAGAAACTTGGAAGAATTGGCAACATATTACTGAGAATTTGCTTCACAAAAAACTTCCCACATGGTCCAATCAGTATTCATACACATATGCAACAATACAAATGTAAGGACTGGATGAACTAGATATGTGTTTATTCAAGCAGCCTTCTGAAGCCATTTCTACCATAAGTACATTTGAAGCATTGGAAGTCATATGCTGACATTGTAAGAATATTTATCCAGAAGCAAATCACCATTACCAAGCTGACACATCTACAGCTTTTATGCAAGGTGTTTGTAACAGAATTTGAGCAGCTGTACCACAAGCATAAAGCTGAGCATGTAGGTCTCTGCCACTGCTGTATCAATTCTCTACTCCATCTTCCTTAGTGTGTTGAAGATATTAGGCCTTACTTCACTATTTGGGAGTTTCCTATGGAGCAGATATGTGGCAAGATAGGAAGAAGAGTCAAGTTGTGGGTACTACCATATCCTAATCTCATCAAGCTTATTACCTTCAAGTCCATCATGAATGCAATGAGTTGGCACTTGGAGCATAGCCAGAATGAGTTGGAAAACATTAGGGACAGATGTGCACATGGATACACTTATGCCTCTGGCATTAATAAGCCAAGCAGCCTCAATGCATGGGTAATCATGCAAGTAATGCAGAGTTGGGCTGGGCACAATAACCAGCTAATTTTGGCTAGGACAACTCCACCAAATGATTCCAGGTTTCTCCTGGTCACTAGCCAATCTCTACACCATTTAAAACAAAATCCCTATGAAATATAATTTGGTCCTGCAGGTGGATCTGATCTGGATCAGCTGTCAGGATCTTGTTCAGAAACCATTAGAATGCCAGCAGCTTGGAATTAGTGATCCTCTTAACAATCTTATGACAGGATCACAACAGTGCTTTGCTAATTTTACAACTAAATAAAGGGATAAACTTGACAAGATTTATTTAGTGCTGTGACAATAATTGCATGGTATTGTTGCAGTGTTTCAGTTCTCTACAACTATTTTAAGTAGATCCAACCAGCCAGGACATCCAGTTGCCTTATATGCCAAGAAACTTGATGGTATCTTTACAGCCTCTCCACAAGACTCTGATGGCATTACATCAGCAGTATGTTGGCCTACAGCTGGTTCTGTATAATGCTACTGTACCAATTGGCAAAACGGTATTTCCTTTTTCTACCTTCCCTTGTACAATTTATATATTCCACTGTTAAATCACCCCTCTTTATTTGCATACTCACTACTATCTTGGGTATTCCATATGTTGTTTGAATCAAAAAAACTATGACCTCTTGCTTACTAACCTCTACAAATGCTCACACCTGCTGCATTTGATATACTTCTATCACCTCAACTTTACACTTTTCAGTGTGATACTTGCAAAGTTGCCATACACCTTGTACTGCTGGTAACATATACATCTTGCAAACATATGCTTGGTTGATGCCACTTCTGCCATTAATATCTCCTGAATATCTGCAGAGAACTTCTTGGTATTTAGCCCATATATTCCTTCTCTCTGTTGGATTCTGGCACCCTTATAGATGCGCTCTGGCTTTTGTTTGTGTGAACTCTGCATTGAATGGTGTAGAAGTTGGCTTGTGACCATGAGAAATCCAGCATATCTTGGTACAGTTTTCCTAATAAGAGTTAGTTGCTTGTTACACCCAACCCATCTTTGCACTACTTAACTGATTACCCACGCACTGATTACCCACATATTGGGGCTGCTTAGCTTCTTAATGCCATAGGCATAGGTGTATCCATGTGCACATTTGTCATCAGTATTTTCCAACTCTTCCTGTCTATCCTCCATGCGCCAACTCATCATATCCATGACAGACTTGAAGGTAATACTCTTGATGAGACTGGGATATGGTAGTACCTGCAACTTAAGTTGTCTTCTTATCTCCCCTCATATCCACTCCATAGAAAACTCACAAAAGGTGAAGCAAGGCCCAATATTCTCCACAAACTGTGCAAGATGGAGTAGAGAATAGATATAGTAGTGGCAGAGATCTATGCATTCAGCTATATGTTTGTAGTATAGCTACTCAAATCCTGTCACAAACTCTTTGCACTACAGTTGTAGATGCATCAAGTAGGCATTGGTGATCTGCTTCTGGATAAATATTCCTACAATGTCCACATATGACTTCCAATGCTTCCAATGTACTCTTGGTGGGAATGGCTGCAGAATGTCACCTGAATAAATACATATTCAGTTCATCCAGTCTTTGCATTTGTATTGCCACATATGTGTATGAATATTGATTGGAGCCTGTGAGAAATACTTAGGGTAGCAAATACTCTGCAATATCTTGCCAATTCTTTCAAACTTCTTTGGTATTGCAAAGGGCTCATTTAGCTTGAAATGCCCCATGTACAACTTAGTCATTGGTATAGGGATATTGTTGAAAAGCAAATGCACTGCTCCCAGTGGAAAGTTTTTGCTCCAACAGATACCCTCTATCTTAAGTATGTCCAGTTTCCAATTGATTCCATATTCCGGACAATGGCTTATAGCTTTTCAACTTTGCTACAATTGCATGCTGACTTCTGTACATTCTCTCTGTGGAAAGATGATGCTCTTTGTGCTGGTGTTTGGGAAATCATAATGTATGTGAGTTATGGAGCAAATCATCTGGATCTCACACATTTGACAGCAATACTGACCTTTGTGCCTGGAAAAACCTGCTATCTTACTGATGGCTGAGTATCTCCAATGCAGATAATATGCACTTTTACATGATGGCCATTTATTATTATCCCATTGGAAAACATACAAAACTCATCCAGCAATAGATTCAGATAGCTATCCAGGTTGGACGGTGATTTAGGCCCAGATACCTGTGAGACTACCATCAGATTATTGCTCTGATACCATAAGATGGGTGGCATATTCAGATTGATGAGAATCAGCAGCCAGCAGGATTTGCTGGTAGAGTACTTGTTTAATGAGAATCCATCAAGTTCTAAAGCAAAGGCATGGTCATACATACCTACAAAGTAGCCCTTGCTTCTTAGCTGTTTTTAATGTTTGCCATCAAATTTATTGGGTATGCTTGCGCTTGATTGATACTGAGTGTGGTACTGTATAGCTTTGCAATATTTGTCAGACTGCATCAGCTTCCTCAGACAGGGTATGACTGGAATATATCTGGAGTGTGAACAATGTTTTCCCTCAATGGTGGTGGATTCCTGACATTTTGGACACATTGCAATGGTAGCATTTTTGGATGTGAATGCCATGCAACTGTTAGCACATGCCGGTGTGGTAGGGTAAACGTACCTCCCACAGACAAGTTTATTCATATTGTCATTATGATATACTTATCCATATTTTATCTTATCAGTATTATCCCATTCTTCTTTTGCCCATATTATCAGTATTATCCCCATATGATGTTTACCCTGATTGGTTATTAGCATTAGTTATCCCAGATGTTATTCAGCTTTGTGATCAGTATATGTATCTACATAAGGCAAGTACCTGCGTCAGTACCCATGACACATGATCTAGGTCTGTGTTACCATCCCTACCATTTCAATACCATATATGATATTTCTATGTTGCATAGGCTTCAGACTACTGATTCCTGATTGGTTGGATATGCTGTGCCCTTTAGAATCTTCTAGGACATTCTTGGCATATTTTTAGCTCATAGTGATGTCATTAAGAATTCCACTGATGCCTAGAATCTTCTAGAACCTTGTCATCAGTAATTACTTGGCAATCAGGAAAAGTATTTAAGGGAAAGCAATCCCTCATCAATAAATCATCCCTTCTATCCATTACACTTCTACCTTATTGATTAGCAGTTGATCACTGCACCTGCCTTCAATAGTACATCTCAGACCTGCCATCAATGAGCTTCTCAGGGTAGTGCACAAGACACACAGAGGCCTTTGGAGACACTTGGAGCACCTAGGAAGCTAGAGAAATAGGAGCTTTTACCATAGTAACATATTGGCAAAGACACCAGCAGTTTAGACACAGTGGTTATTGCACCCATCAGACACCTCACACACCTTGAGTTGTGTAGCTTCACCCAGGAGTACCTCTACACCACCACACCGGAATCAGGACAGTCTATAGATCATATATTGCCAGCTGCATGATGGTTGTCCACTTATACCATGTACATGGTAAGTTGCATCCCGGTACAATTTTGGTAAGAAGTAGCATTAGGTTCTCAAGGCCCCCATTACTGATATTAGTGGAAGCACACCACTTCTCTAGCCACAAGATTACATCATTCACCAGTGGATTGGTTACTGGGCTCACTTGGCTCCAGAAAGTATCCTGTTTTCAAGCTGCTCAGTCAGTTCTTCCTGATTTCTTTGGGCTTCTTCCAACATGGAAAGATTTGGATTGCTTGCAGCTGAGGACATCTTGTAAAGCAGTTAGATGTGATGGTATTCAACAAAAAAAATGGTGTATCCAGAGAAAAATGTAATAAAATCCCTGAATGGTTTAACTGAGCCTAGGGGACAACTAAGTGCAGAATCATAGAATTGTCAGAGAGTGAGGGAAACATTAGCAGAGAGATTCTGGTCTAATATTTGTCTTGTATATAGTGTTGCAAAAATTTGTAATTCCACCTATCTTCTCTACAAAGCAGTACTCAACTCCTGGCTTTCATCCTGACTTCAGGAGTCTGCCCATCCCACTTGCACTTGATCAAGAGAGAATCCATATTGTGCTCAAGAGGCTTCCCAACTCTACTGCCCCAGGTGTGTACACAATCACCTATGAGCTTCTGAAGACTAGTACCAAGGCCATGTCTGCACTTCTGCTTCCACTGTGTCAGCAATGCTCAGCCCAGCTTTCTACTCCTGAGGAATGGTCCTTTGCCAATGTTCTGCCACTGTACAAGGGTAAAGGAAAGCACCTGGATCCTGGCTCCTACAGGCCAATATCTCTGCTGCCCACCTGCAGAAAGGTGTTTGAGCTTCTGCTTGCTCAGGAGCTCTACTCTGACTCCCTCAAGTTTCATCCTGCACAGTTTGGCTTTGTTCCTGGCCTCTCCTTGGAATATGCAGTCATACTTAGCCAAGATCACTCTCTCCAGTGCAAGTATCCCTCTGTTCTGTTTGATATTACCCTAACTTGGTCTGCAAGCTTAAAAAGTCACTATATGGTCTCAAACAATCACCAAGAGCCTGGAATTGCAAGATAGATTTGTATTTGGAATCTTTGAATTTCAAAAGGAGTAATGCTGACTATAGTATATACTATAAGCCAGATAGAGCAAATACAGTTCTATTAGCTCTATATATGGATGATCTTATTATAGCCACCAATAACCTAGAAACATAGGAACAGACTAAATCCAGTCTATCTAAAGAGTTCAAGATGTCCAATCTAGGAGGACTCAGTTAATACTTAGGGATAAAGCTCTCCATAGACAGAACTACCCAGACTATCATGCCAAGTAAATTCAAGTATAATCAAATATACTAAAGAAGTACTAAATGGAACACTGTAAACCAGCATCTACCCCAATAAAGACAAACCTTAACTTCTCATTCCATACAAGAAGCTATAGAGAATAACTTGGTTAGCTTAGTTCACTGTCCATCAGATGAAATGAATGCAGACATATTTGCCAAACCATTAGCTAGAGACAAGCTTGAATATATTAAATCAAAATTAGGACTAGTCAGTATGAACATTTAGCTGAGTGAGAGTGTTGTAAAAATTTGTAATTCCACCTAAATATTCACCTAACTTAGTCACTTAGATCATTACCCTCAAATCCTGGAGAATACTGGCCAAATTCCTTGTTGGGATTTACTTAGAATATTTTCACTAAAATACCAGGTACCCAGAGCATAAAAATTCTCAAAGTTGTCCAAACAGCCCCATACTTTGCACACATGTTTTTGGGACCTTCCTTAACCTATTCTATGAGTTTGTAATGCCAAGACCAGGTAAAAGTATAAATACTATTCTTACATTCAATTAATTATTATGTGAAAAATACATAATCTACTTGTCCTCCCAATCACTTCCAATATCTCCAAGACTCTTACAACAGGTTGTGAGCCCCAAGCTGTCACTCTCTGCAATGTCTACTACTGCTATTACTGGAATTTTTCCCTCTGCTGAAAAGTTGGATGTATCTAACTACCAAGTGTGGAAGGTGAAGATAAGATGCTGCTACAAGAAAGAGGCCTTTGGGATATTGTCATGGGAGAAGAATGCCCCCCTAAAAATGTGGGAGAGGAAGCCTTAAAGTACCAGAAGAAAGAACAAAGTGCCTTTAACTGCATTTGCCTTAATGTTAAAGACAAATTGCTAATTCAATGCTCAAGAGCAAAAACAGCAACAAATGCCTGGAAGGCATTAGAAGACACCTACCAGTCATGTTCAGCTGCTAAGAAAATGTATCTGAGACAAAAACTCTTTACTACAAAGATGCTGCCAGCAGAAGAAATGAAAAATCTAATTAACAGAATAACCCTGCTGGTAGATGAGATGAAATCTGTGGGCGTACCAACAACTGATGAGGATGTGATAGTTACCATCCTGAATAGCCTGAAAGTCAGGTTTTAGGGCCTTGTATCAGCCCTAGAGTCCATAACTGAAGATTTGACCTTAAATTACATATATGGAAGGCTCCTGGATGAAGAATTAAGAAAATCAAGCGCCAATAAGAAGGAAGAAGAAAATGCTTTAATAGGCAATGATAACCAACAAAGGGGGTACCCAAGACCCTACAAAGGCAACAGCAACCTGTTTTGTAACTGCTGCAAAAGGAAAGGACACACATCAGACCGGTGTCTCAAAAAGAAAGATAATCAGCAAAAAAAGCCTGAATATGGAAATGCTGCAACAACTCAAGATAGACTATTCATATCTGCACTAAATATGACCACAAACAAGGATTCTCAGATGTGATATATTGACTCTGGAGCATCTCAACACTTTACACACCAAAAAGCAGTTTTTACCTAATATCAAGAAATTCCAAGAAGGTTTTCATGGGTGACAACAGAACACTGGATGCAGTGCAAGAAGGAGTTACCCAGGTAAACCTAAGAAGCAGTGAAGGAAGCCATACACTGACCTTTAGAGAAGTACTCTATGTACCAGATATAGCCAAGAACCTACTATCTGTAAGCAAGGCCACTGCAAAAGGACTCAGTTTCAGCTTTGACAATTCAGGATGCAAGATTGCTGATCAAAATGGTGCCCATATTGCTTTGGGTATCAGGGATCAGAACCTATACAAGTTGACTTACATTCCAGCATATTTGGAAGCCAATATTAGTAATTTAAATGAAGAAATACCAATGCTTTGGCACAGGAGATTTGGGCACATCAATTTTGATTATTTGGGCAAAATGATCAATGATCAGCTAATTTCTAGTGTGTGAATTGATCCACCAGCTAGTTTGGAGCACTGTGAAGCCTGCATATATGGGAAACAAGCCAGACAACAATTCAAGAGCTCTGGGTCAATCAAAACTAAGAAAAAAGTAGATCTGATTCACTCAGATCTGTGTGGACCTAAAAATTATCCTATGATTTTTGGGCAGAATCAGTTGCCACTGATGTATACCTTAAAAGTAGGAGTTATAACAGAATACTTTGTGATTCAACTCCATTTGAAGCATGGTATGGATATAGACCAAGTGCAGAACATCTAAGAATATTTGGGTGTACAGCATATGCCAAAAAACTGGCTGGAAATCAGTCAAAATTTGAGCCAAAAAGTGTAAAATGCATATTTTTGGGCTACTGCAATCAGAGTAAGGTACACAGACTCTACAATACCAAAGCAAGAAGCTGATCAAGTCCAGGGATATGTTGCTTGATGATAGTTCAAAATTTTCACAAAAAATGACATCAGATGATGACAAAAATCTGATCCCAAGTCCACCAATTGTCAGGATTGAATCAGAGCAAAACAATGAGAGTTTTTTCATTCCAGAGGACTCTACAACCATGGTTGAGCCAGAATCAGTGCCCAGGAATATCCCAGAAGTGATCATTCCAGTATCAAATGCCTGGAGATCCAATTGGACAAGAAATAGCCCAAATTACTATATCAATGAGGGTACAAACTTAGCCTATGCCTATTCAGTCCATGTTGATGAGCCCCAGACTGTAAAAGAGGCCCTAAATAGCCCTCAGACAAAGTTATGTGATCTACAATGACTGAGGAATATCAGGCCCTGATGGAAAATAAAACTTGGGACCTAGTCAAATTACCAATCAACCAAAAATTAATTGGATGCATATGGGTCTTCAAGACAAAATACAAGGCTGATGGTACAATTGAAAGATACAAAGCAAGACTTGTAGCCAAAGGATACTCTCAAACAAAAGGACTTGACTATACTGAGACCTTTGCACTGGTAGCCAAGTTTAATTCCATCAGATTAATATTGGCAATTGCAGCCAAATATAAGTTTTTATTCATCAAATGGATGTAAAAACTGCATTTTTGAATGGAGAACTTGATGAGGACATGTATATGGACCAGCCTGATGGGTTTTCTGACCAAGATAACCCCCCATTTGGTCTGCAAGCTTAAAAAGTCACTATATGGTCTCAAACAATCACCAAGAGCCTGGAATTGCAAAATAGATTCTTATTTGGAATCTTTGAGTTTCAAAAGAAGTAATGCTTACTATAGTATGTGCTATAAGCCAGATAGAGCAAGTCCAGCTCTATTAGCTCTATATGTGGATGATCTTATTATAGCTGCCAATAACCTAGAAACATTGGAAGAGACTAAATCCAGCCTATCTAAGGAGCTCAAGATGTCCAATCTAGGAGAACTTAGTTACTACTTAGGGGTTAAGTTCTCCATACACAGAAGTACCCAGACTATCACCCTAAGTCAATCCAAATATATTCAGGATATACTAAAGAAGTACCAAATGGAAGACTGTAAACCAGCAGCTACCCCAATGGAGACAAACCTTAACTTGGTCAAAACTCAACCAAATCAAGAGAGCTTGGTGCCATCTGAAAGCCCTTACTTTCCTTATCAATCAATGGTCGGCAGTCTGATGTATATCATGCTTGGAACATGTCCAGATATCTCATATTCAGTGAGAGTTGTCAGCCAACATAATCAGAACTATGGATCTGATCATATTGCAGCAGTTAAGTGGATTTTTAGATACCTAAAAGAAACTGCTGATATCTGCTTAAGATACACTTATAAGGATTCAGAAAAGGATCTTGTGGGATACTCTGATGCTGATTGGGGACAAAATTTAGAGGACAGAAGATCCACCACAGGATACACCTTTCTTTACTGTAAAGGAGCAATTTCATGGAATTCAAGAAAGCAACCAACCGTAGCACTTTCCACCACAGAGGCAGAGTATATGGCAGCCTGTGAAGCTACAAAAGAAGCAATGTGGTTAAGAAAACTTTTTACAGATTTAGGCCTATGTCAAAAAACACCTATTACTTTATTTCAAGATAATCAAGGATGTATACAGTTAGGTAGAAATCCAACTTTTCATGCTAGAACCAAGCACATTGATATTAGACATCATTTCATATGTGACACTATAGAGAATTACTTAGTTAGCTTAGTTTACTGTCCTACAGATGAAATGATTGCAGGCATATTTACCAAACCATTAGCTAGAGACAAGTTTCAATATCTTAGGTCAAAATTAGGACTAGTCAGTATGAGCATTTAGCTGAGTGGGAGTGTTGTAAGAATTTGTAATTCCACCTAAATATTCAACTAACTTAGTCACTTAGATCATTACCCTCAAACCCTAGAGAATACTGACCAAATTCCTTGTCAGGATTTAGAATATTTTCACCAAAATACCAGGTACCCAGATCATGAAAATTCTCAAAGTTGTCCAAACAGCCCCAAACTTTGCACACATGTTTTTGGGACCTTCCTTAACCTACTCTATGTGTTTGTAATGCCAAGACCAGGTAACAGTATAAATACTACTTTTACATTCAATAAATTATTAAGTGAAAACCACATAATCTACTTGTCCTCCCAATCACTTCCAATATCTCCAAGACTCTTACAACATATAGCTGGGTTTAGCTATAAAGGCAACAGAGTTGGTTTGCTATGCAGGCTAGGCTTGGTGTTCTTGAGAGTGCTACATATGCTAGGCTTGGGTAGTAACTAGAACACAGTTGTTGAATTCTCAATATTTGCTGAGACACAATCTTAACTTAGTTGAGACACACACTAAACCAAAAGGTTTAGTAAGTGTTATTGATACTTTTCTGATCAAGTTGAATTAGTAAGTGCCAAGAGACTGGATTAATTGAAATCAGTTTGGGTGTTGATAGGTGCATAAGATAAATGAAAATTGCATCATCAATCAGCCAATGTCTTGGCAACTGCCAAGTAGCTGGATAGACCTCAGATGACTAATCACCTGGAAAGGCTTAGCAGATCAGGTTGAGGACATAATGACCACATAAAAATTGATTAGGGGTGACAGCTAGACATAGATTCTGAGAAGTAATAAAATAAATTATAACTTGGATTAGTTATGTTTGGGCTAGGGAAAAGCAGCCAGGGTACTTGATTTTCTAACTTAGTAAAATTTGCCAAGTTTTTTAAATGATGATGTACAGCAGTATTTATACTTTTACATGATCTTGGCATAACATACACATAGAATAGGTTTAGAAAGCTCACAAGAACATGTATGCAAAGCTTAGGGCTACTTAGACAACTTTGAGAATTTTCATATTCTGGGAACCTGATATTTTGGTGAAAATAGTTTAAGTAAATACTAACATGGAATCTGGTCAGTATACTCTAAGATTTGTGGATAATGATCTAAGCAAGCAAGTTAGGTGAATATTTTGGTGGAACTCCAAATTTCTTACAACAATGTATACAACTAGGCAAAGTCCAGCATGTTGTGCTAGAACTAAGCACATGAATATTAGTCACCATTTCATCAAGGAAGCTACAAAAGTAATATGTTAACTTAGTTCACTGTCCTACAGATGAAATGATTGCACACATATTTTCTGTACCATAAACTAGAGACAAATATGAATATCTTAGACTACAATTATCACTAGTTAATACAAGTATTTAGTTGGGTGGGAGTGTTGTAAGTTTTGTAAATATACCTGAATATTCACCTAACTTGGTCACTTAGATCATTACCTACAAATCTCAGAGAATTCTAACCAAATTCTTTGTTGATTTACTTAGAATATTTTCACTAAATATCAGATACCAAGGACATGAAATATCTCCAAGTTGTCCAAAAAGCCACAAACTTTGCACACATGCTCTTAGGACCTTCCCAAACCTCTTCTATGTGTTATTTGGGCAAGGCCATGTTAAAGTATAAATACTACTTTGACATTTAACAAACCAGTCAATGAAAACCATACTACCTACTTGTCCTCATCACTTCCAATATCTGCAAGACTCTTACAACATAGTATTCCAGAGCTTTGACCATGCCTAAAGACTTTTCCAGTGAGAGTACTGAAGTTGGAGACCAAGGATGTGGTGGTGAACCAGAATACCTTCAATAATCCTAAGTCTGCTCACAACATCCTTCCATAATAGCTACCTAGGTATTGGTTTTGTAAAATGGTCACCCTACTTATTACCAACCCTATCTGTCCTCTACCTTCCCACACACTTTTACATATTCCGGGTCTAAAAAGGATGAATATTAGGCCACCAATGATGGATAAACGCATCCAGCTGATAGAAAATTGCATGCTAGTTACTATCCAAAAGTTGTGGTCAAATGAAAGCCACTAACTTCCCAACCTCGCCTCCAAAATGCAGTACGTACATGCTGGTGATTAGATCAACGAGTGGATTTTTTTCAATAGATTGCCCAGCATGACTACTAAATCGACGGATTTTTTTATCACCAGACCCATACACATCCTGGGCACTGGCCTTATAGCATAATAGGCAATTAAGTAGGTGAATGATTCATATCACTTGTCAAAAGTGGTGGGGAATCTAAGCAACTTTTATGAAATAAACATCTTCTAGCGACCAGTGAAGTGGTTGGCCTTGCGTGAGCAAGTCTTCAAATCTAGATTCTCACACATGTACGACCAAACCGGATTATTACGCAATATATGAAGGTGCATGCCTCCTGTCGTTTGGACTCCTGACCAAAACCCAATGCTAGTCGAGGGGCGAATCGAATCACCTGATCCACCGCGGGGAGCCAATCGCGAAGAAAGCGGTTTTTTTTTAGCTAATCCCAGGGGGAAACGGCCGCGATCGAGGAATTCACTGATGGCACCCACTCACCCACTCGCCCACACAAACTGCACCCACCCCGCTGTCGGGCACGCCAGGAAAATTCAACCAAGTCCAGTGGAAATTGGGCGATTTTTTTTTTATCGACGGACAAACTGCATCACCGGTGACAATCCGGGTCTTTTCCCTTCTTGATTGATATTCGACGAGAGAGGGGTCGCGGACAAATGCATCAATCGGACATATCGCTTACCGAACCTGAAGAACGTTTTGGGTTTGAGCAGAATATCTTGACGAAACCAAACCCCGAACACACCACTCGAGAAACTACCGGTGGGAACTGGGAGTCCTCGGAGGGCCATATAGATTCCGAAATCTCTTCTCAAGCCACGGATGACTTTGATTTGAACCCAGAAAATAAACCCACCAACCCCCCAACTATGAACCCCTCTAATCCCATTCCTCCCCACAGCAGCGCCCCTCAAGCCGACCCTCCGGCCCGGGCACCCGAGAAGAAGAAGAAACCGGCCAGGAAAGGGCTGCGGCAAAGGCTTTCTCGGGAAGAGGAGGAGTCGCTGACGCTGGACATGCTGGCACTCTTTGAGGTTTGTTTTCACACTATGGCGCACCCAGGGGAAACCCGACCTCACTAAACCTCGTATTTTTGGTGACCCACCCAACCGATTACTCAGACCCTTCGCCCGACACCTGAGAGTATCGAGTTGAGACACAGGTTCGTGCAGAAGCTGCAGAACATCGTAGAGGTCGAGTGGCCCGACAAGTATATAAAGGTGCACTTATTCGGGTAAAGCATTCCTATTCTGCTCGCCCGTTCTGCCCACCACCGGACTCACCCCTCTCCCCACCCCAGTTCCTCAGCGAACCTGCTATCCACCTCCACCAGCGATGTCGACATCTGCATCCTTACCGACTGGGACGACCTTACCAACGTGCACGTTTTGGCCGCCTGTATGCGTAAACGTGAGTCCAAGAATTCTCCCCAACAAGGGTTCACTTGAGCATGTCTAACCACCGGGTCCAACAGATGGAATGCGCCGGGTTTACTGCATTGCCGGAGCCAAGGTCCCCATCGTGAAGATGTGGGATCCCGAATTGTAAGCACCACCCTTTCCCTTTCCCTTTCGCGATAGCCTATCTGGCAGCCGGCGAGCGGATGGATTAACCTTTTGCTGGGAATATAGGAAGCTGGCCTGCGACATCAACATCAACCACCCGATCTCCCTGAGGAACACCGAGATGATCCGCACCTACGTTGCGATCGATCCGCGCGTGAGGCTACTCGTGATGATCATCAAATACTGGACGAAGCGTCGAGTGCTGAACGACGCAGGTTTGTGGCATTTCCCCTTCAGGACCCCGGTCAATCCCCACTAAGTCGGTTCATTCCAGGTGTCGGCGGCACCCTATCAACCTACACATGGGTCAACATGATTCTGAACTTCCTCCAGATGCGCAACCCGCCAGTGCTCCCGAACCTGCAGAGCATGGCGAAGGATCGGCCGGACATGCTCGCCATCATCGACGGGGTGGACACGAGCTTCTACGACGACTTCCACTCGCTCATCGGGTTCGGCGACAAAAACAAGGAGACGCTGGGCGGGCTGCTCTTTGGATTTTTCAAGTAGTGAGTATCCCTTGCCTCTTCACATCTCCCCAGCGACCATGTTAGAATAACGCTCTATGTAGCTTCGCCCATGAATTTGATTACGACCGACATGTGGTTAGTCTGAGGGAAGGGGGACATCTGCTGAAGACCGACAAAGGATGGCACACCGGGAAGCTGTTCCGGGTCCTGTGTGTCGAAGAGCCGTTCAGCCCTGACCGCAACCTGGGCAATAGCGCGGATGAGTGGAGCATCGAAGGGATCCGGGAGGAATTCAAGCGAGCCTACGACATACTGGCCAAAAAGAACGACCTGAAGCTGATGTGCCAAAGATACACCTTCACCACGAAACCGCAACAAGGCGGGGACGCCAAGGACAGAGTGCCCAAGGCCAATCATGATCGCACCGCCCTGGAGCTCTCGGAGATGAGGAAAACGTTCAAACAGCATTTCCCAGAACTCAGATCGGAGCGTCCGGTCGCCAAATCGGCCGAGAAGGAGAACGCCCCGCCAAACAAGTGGCAGCTGGCTGGCGAGCGGCTGAAACTGGACGATCTCAATGGAGCCACGTTCGCGAAGATCGTGCGGCATGCGAACAACACGGTTGCCAGGCCATCGGAGCAACCGAAGCCAACCAACCACAAGCCACGGCCACCCGCCTCTAGCAAGCCTCGGAAAGTGCCAGGAAAGCCTCCATCTCAGGACGTCCTTAGAAAGTCGGAGGAGGCGAAACGGACGGCCAAACCTAGCCGGCCATCCAAACCTAGAAACGTGAGCAAGAAATCGAAAGAGGCCAGCGAGGTGTTACTAGCTGAAAGGTAGCCACGGTTCGATACGAAATCCCCTGTACTTTCCCACTCGCCTCCACCGACCGCACTCCGATACTCCAGCCAACCCTCTCCCTCTCCCTCTCCATCGATTTCGTTAGCCCTGTCTTTCCAACCATCGAATCACGCAGTAACCCACATAATCCGAATTTATACGGCCCCTCCCCACCCCCCCTTTACTCAATGAGTTTTACCTGTAAATCTGTAGTACCAAAAGCCAAAAATCCCCCCGAAAAAACCCCATGTATTAGATTGCTCTCAACTAAAAATGAGGGAGCCTCACTCCTGCAATTAGACCAACAAAGGATGGACTCACCAAGTCGACAAGTAAATGCCTGCCAAAACCTGATGTCCACCAAATAGGCTAGACACGGCACACCGATCGTGATAAAACGCGAAGGTGGAGCTCTTCGATGGCGTTCAAAACCAGCGCAATGGATTTATCGTGTGACATGTGCAAGTGGTGATGTGCCATGTAGCCAATTGCTGGGTGAGTGGCTAAGCCATTCGTTCTCAAGTTTCCGAGGAACCTTTTGGGGGGAGGGGAGAATGTAACCTTTATTTGAGCCAATTGCCCTCCGTTGAATGGTTTAGATCGACCTCATTTCTGACGTGATGCAAGGAATAGGTCACGGAAATCGGAATTGCTCTTGGATGATGTGGCGCTGCTGGACGTCGTTGGGGGACTCGCCAAGGGATGTGCTTTGGCAACCACCCTGGGCTTTTGCGTGGACAGTTTCGTCGCAGGTCTTTGGATTCGTCGTGGAAGTAGCGCGGTGGGGACGGGCATCCTAGCAAAATGTATGGTCAGGCCAATAGAGGTTTCATCTTGTGCTACCAGAAATACTCACGCTGGGGATGGTTTTGGTATCTGATTAGAGAGCTTTGCTAGATCCGAGTTCGACGGCTCCACATGAATGGTTTGTCCATCAATCACGGTCTCGTTGAGGCCGAGAACTGCCTTTCCTACATCCTGGTGAAATAATTGCCATGCTTAGCTCGGCAGTGACCATTGAAACAAGCAACCGTCCCCAGCACCAACCGATTCCTCGAAGTACTCCACAATAGCAGCATTTTTCTCCGGGATCAATCTGGCGTTTCGAATATTCCCATACTGAGTGAATCAAGTGGTTAGTGGCGAGATTGTTCCGCTCTTGCCGCCAATTCCCTACCTTTTTGAACTCCGCCCTCAACGTGACTATGGTGGTTTGCTCGGAAAGTCCTTTGACGTAGACGCTGTGAGACTCGATCCGCGACTTCTCGTCAGCGTTTTGCTTTCTGCAGAATAAGGGTAACGCTGCTTAGTACTCGGGGATTTCGTTGGATCGTATTGGTATTGGTGAGGTACCTCTCTTTCTTTCTGTCGACCAATTTCAATGGATCTGCCACGGTGACTGTGATGTGTCTACCGTTGAAATTGTATTCGTTCAGGGACAATGCGGTGCGAGCGCAGTTCTAGAGGTGAACAGGTTAGGCCAACATTCTTGCTCCTCGTCGAGCCAGAACCCACTTCGAAATGCCTACCTCATCTTGATATTCCACAAAGCCGCATCCCTTAGACTTGCCGTCTTCGTTGGGCACAATCCTCACTTCCTGTAGAGCACCATACTATATTTCCGACGAAGCATGTTATTTGTGTATCCCTTGGGCTTTGGTCAATCCATGTATACCTGTTGGAATAGGGACTCGAGCTCCTCTTTGGTGGTTTTTAGAGGGAAGTTGGCGACAAAGAGGGTCTTCTGATTGGCAACCTCTTGACTACCGGATAAGCAGATGATTAGTCGCCCTGTTGGTAATTGGCACCCACTTCAATCTTACCTCGGATTCGGTTTTTTCTTTTTGGAGGGATCCGAAATTGCAACTGATAACGGCTTTCCTGGTTCGAATTCTTGACCATTCAAGCTGACCGCTGATTCAGCCGATTGCTACTCAACATCAGCATTGAGCATCAATGATTGCATCTAACGTAAGAGGTACATACACTGTGTTTAAACTGGACGTATGCAAAGCACCTGGATCTCCCTTCCTTGGTGAGAGGCATGCGTATCTCTTCGATCTCTCCAAACTGCGAGTAGATTAGGTGCCTGTTGGCATACTCATGATGACTGATCTGTACCACTGACCGACTTGAACAGCTCTCTTATCCAGTTCTCCTCGATGGTCCGAGAGAAATTACAAACAAAGATGGTCTTCGGATCAGAGGTCTTCTCTGGACTAACATGGGTCGAGATGTCCCTTCCGTTCAACGTGTGCCCATCCTTTGATTGAGCAGTCTGTGCTTGCTCCTAATCCTCAAGTCAGATGAGTTGCCTGGCGCGGATTTTTCGCTAGACTTCCTACCTCACTAGCAAACTCCACGTAAGCATAGCCCTTGGAGGCCCCCTCTTTGTCCTTCACGATTCTGACGTCAACCACCGATCCGCACTAAGACTGCCGTGTTAATAACAATGCTGATATGCGCCAGACAAGATGGTGTATTCCATACATCCTTGAAGAACTCGGCAAGCTCCACTTCATCCGTGTCGGGGTTGAGGTTGCTGACAAATAGTGTGAAATCATCCTTTCGTCTACGATGAATAGAATAATCATTAGAATCCCATGAATGTACCAAAGCAAGCCAATGATCCGGTACGTCTTGGAGAGTTTCTGTTTTTTGGATGCTACAGTAGTGCATTTAGTTCCGTGGTCATACATAGCCGATGAAGAAGGATGCTTAGTAAATACCTGAATTCTCGTCATGCTCATCAGGCTTATCTTCCGCCATCGGGCCTTCAAGCTTGCGTTTCTCGGCTTTCTTTTCCTTCTCCTTCTGTCTTCTTTTGGCCTGATGAAGCAAGATTAGGCACAAGCTTGCGATGTCAGTAGTTGAGCCAACTGTATCGCTACCCGAAATTCCCGATCCTTCTCCAGTCGCTTCTCCCGTTTCTCGGATTCACGCTGAAGTGCGTCGGCTTCTATGAGACGGGTCTAGTATGGTGATTAGGCTATCAGTGGATTCAACCTCCAGCAAAGATCTCTCCACTAACCTGTTCCTCCCTCTGTTGCAGGATCTTTCTTTGCTGCATGATTCGGGAGTACGCTAATTCTAAACTTTCGATCGAGCCCGCTTCGTGCTCAAAGCTGAGCCATGCTTCGAAGATCCGCTCGGGCCAATCCATCTGTTTCTGGCAAGCCTGTTTGAATATCGATTGTACTTTGCTGACGGTGTTATGTTGCCTTTATGATTGAGATTAAGTCAGAGTCTGGTTTGGGATGTCGTCGAATCCATAGCCTTCTAAGGCTTCTTACTTCTCGAACTCTATGTATCTCAGCCAGACATCGCTCTCACCACCTTTACGTTTGATCAAGGAGTCCCAAAGCTTTCTTGCCTTTACGATATCCTCGACTATACGTGTCTATCGATTCAAATCAGAGCTTGAACCAAGACTGGAACGACGGCAAACCCTACCTCGGTGTTGATCCAATTATACTCGACTCTGCAGTATGGGTCACCATCGGGAAAGGCTGGAACGAGATAACATCAGGATGCAGTTCGAGGGGTAACTATGCTCGGGGCAAATACCGTTTGTGATTGTCTGTAAGATATAGAGGAAGCCGTTGCGAAGGCTTTCTAGAGATGCGCAAAGAACTTTTAGCCCGAAACTCAATGCTGCTCACTCCGGCACGGCATTACCTGCGTCTTTGTTTTGCTGGAACCGATGTCTAATGAAATCACAATAACCAAAGCTTAGCTTCATAAGCTCCTCTATATTGCTTTGCAACAGCCCCGATTGTAATGACTTCTCCACAATAGCTAAATGTATCGGAAACCATAATCAGTCAACTGACAAATGAACGTCACTAGTGGACGACAATGGATGGTACCGTTGATGTCAATCTCGACCCCCCTAAAGCTTTCCTACGAATTGGCGGACAGTTATATACCGGTGGTGACAAGGGAAATAGGTATGAAAAATACCGTTGTGCGAACAACATGGCTCCATAAATCTCCGGACCAAGGACAGTTTCGTACGCTCCTTTCACAAACTTTTGGGACCACGCTTTGAATTCGGAAATGGCCCAACTAAGAACACACTATGAGAACCCAGTGCACGAGGACCATGTCAGCTGAAAGGACGCTCACCAGATAGACGATATACTCGTCCCACAGTGTTGGATCTAGACAGTGGATTTGAAGTGCTCGCTCGTATGTCGTTTTCACATAGAACACGTCTATTTCTTTGTTCTTCTTTAAATACTCGATGTATGCTCGATAGGAACTCAAATCATTTCCATTCTGCGCCTATATCCAAAGAGATCAGTCATGATGACGATTACGCACGTTACTGGGAATCAAGCTTACGATGGCGGCTTCATACTGTTCAAGCTGTGTGCAAAGATTCATGGCCTTCGTGTAAATGGAATTGGCTGCGATCATTTCGGCCTCATAGTCTTGATTGGAATAGTTCGTGACGAGGGTAGAGTATTGAGCGAATGTATTTTCCAGATCTGCAGTTACATCGGCTCGCTGGTCAGCGGGATAGTTCCTTCTTGACAAAAAATAATGAGGCGTACCTTCGTGTGGAGTGCTGATACGCTTGAGATAGAGCTCCTTAACCCGATTATATTGAACCACGCTACAGCGACCGGTTATTTTGGATGAACTCGATGGATTGTTAATGGCCTTCTCATACCTGTGATTTGACTTTGAAAATCAAGCAGGTGGATATTAGACGATTGTTGCAACAAGTCCCCACTGTCTACATACCTCAAGAAGCCCCATTTCGAAATCTTTAAATGGGTTCCATATAACATGACTCTAAAGAGAAATCAGAATTTACGTCAACGATCTAGCCTTCCAGGGCGACTGACACCATGGAACCAACCAATTTGTAATGATGTCCGGTTGCATTCACCGCTCGGTGATATACTTCGCGGACTTTGTCCAGGTGAAAGACAGTTTGGAGAGCCTCGCTGGATGAACCATCCATGGCTTTATATTCCTCCGTCATATAATTGATGTATCTAAGCCAGATCTCTATAGCTAGTAGAGGATTTAGACACAGAATCATACAAGCTGTCGATATGTATCATACATAAATAATCGTCCACTGCCTTTTCAAACAGCGTAAGCACTCGCTCCTTCTCTTCCACATCTACCGCAACAGCGATTTCGTCCTGAAGCCATTCCAACCATAAAGCTACATACAAATGGTATCGAGATCAGTGGCTGGAGTAAGGGAAATCTTCAAAGAGGGCTTACATTCGGTCAGTGGAAAATACTGGTGCATCTTTTCCCGCGCCTCTTTCAGCTCCTCAAACACCGAAAGTGAACGAAGCGTATTGATGTACTCTACGTGAAGTTCGTATTGATGCGGATTGCCACCTAACTATTTGCGAAAGATCACCCAGCATTAATCACTGTAAAATCACCACCAACCCGCCACCACAACCGTCACCGTGACGGACCATCAGCCGTCCTTGTGAGGCACCGATGGGTCACGGGGAAACGGACCATTCGCGAAAAGAGGGGAAATACCTGTTCGCGTAATTCCGACACCTTCTTTTCCAAGCCCGGATCCAACTCGAACTCCTGGATCTCCATCTCATCTGAACTAGAAGAATCCGACGAAACTGACATTGCGTTTACTCCGAAAGATACCCTTGGTGAGGAAGCTTTATGCCGCTGCAGGCAAGACGACGTAGGATTTAACTAGAAAATTATTTCATCCCGAAAATTGATTAAATCCAGCCATGAGAAGCCTAATTTATGTCCACTTTGGCTTAAGTGGGCGCTGGTGGCATTCACGGATTAGTTGGATGATCTGCGGATAATCCCAACCTGGTCTGTAGCACGGATTCATTTATGAAGTCGGGAAACAAGATCGGCTGATCGCTCACATGGATCATTACTGGACTCATCGGGATATATGCATATCCCAATATAAATTGGGGCACCATCCAAATTTAAGGTATGCACCTTCAACCGATCCCACATCCAGTATCTAGATAACAACTAGTCTATTGGCCAATTCCCACCCAATCCCGGTTATACACCTCAGTGGAAACGGGTGGTAATGTGAATGTGGTAATTACCCGAGAACCCCGGGGATTGCCTCCTCCCGGAGCCAACCAAAGTGCTGTCTCAGACCACGAGGATCACAATGTTCCTGAAACCAAGCCAGATCTCACTTCTCATGGCTACTATCCATTCCTATCTATGTTAATCTATCTACCTATATTCTCATGGAATCTAGAAATAGAGAGCAGATTGAGCTAAAACCACAGTCGATGAGGCATCCTCACATTCAGCAATCTACGATTAAGCTGGTAACGGACGGAAGCAATTCACTTGACCTTGTCCGATCCACAAATCATGTGTGCGCTTGCTAATCTTGGTAATGTTCGGGATGGATTCCATGGAATGGTGTGGAGATTAAATTTAATAGGTGCTTTAGACAATTCTCAGATAAACAGTGTAGGAATATAGGAGTCAACGAAACAAGTCGGTCTAGAAGGGGTGACATTCTACATATGGATTTTTCAGTGATCCAACCAACAGCATGGTGCAGGTCCTTGGGGTGCCGTCGAAGACACATTGCCAGTGCTTCAAAAAGGTCTAGATTGAGATTGGGTCTATTATGAGCTGGCATCAAGAAGTTGAACCGGTGGGATATACGATAGTGTTGGGCTAGTGTGGGCGGCCGCAAGCTGGGTTCTTACTATTTACATAAAACATTCCGATAAGCCATGTGTTGAGAAGCGTGGAAATAAGCACAAAGTAATGAATGGTTGAGCGTTTTCAAATATCATGAGCAGATTAGAAGCTAGTGTCGAGGCGTGGGAATTAAGAGAGTAGAAACGAGAGGGTCAATTTCTTGTCATCTGGCTTCTCTTCCCTAGACTCGGTGGGCAGAGATCGCGTGTCGTTGCCGTTTCTACCGTGACTAGCATCGTTGGTGGTGCTAACGCTATTGCTTCGTGAATCACTAGTGTCATTCTCAGATTTTCCATTTTTGGCGGTCATTTGTGCCTCTTTCGCTTTTTTCTTTGATAACTTGGCCCAAACTTTGGAATCAATGATAAGTAACAATATTACACGGTAATGATATATAGCTGGCTCATACTAAGTCCACATGCATTGCAAAGTGTCCTCGGTCCTTTGGAGTGGGTCGAATTTTAGTACTAGTGCTTGGAACGTGGGTCAATATAGGCATATATGGAAATGTACCTAATGGGCCTTTTCTCCACTCCGGTGTGTCCGTGCTAGTGAGGGGAGGTTTAGTGTCTGTACAAAGCAGGTCGGAGGAACTGCCTGTTACCAGTTGCAAGAATGACAGTAGAGTTTAGCCTGGTTACTCTTGGTTCGTTTCTGCAAATCGAAATAAAAGATATGGTTATATATTGCGGAGAGAAGTAGGCACGAAATCCAGAATTACTTTTGGTTTTTCTGAGCTTTTGGTGGGGACGGGTGATTGGGAAGGGGATGTCTATGTTGATGAATAGGCGAATTAGGGAAAAGCTCAGACTGGCATAACAGCGCTTCTGGTTACTCTTTGCTCGGCAGTCAAAAACACGTCGTATAAAGCTTTAGCAGAATCCACAAGCTGATTGGTATCTCCGGCATCTGAGCGGTCGAATTTACTAAGTATTCCAATGATTTCGTCACACCTGTTGGAGATCTTGGGTAAAGCCATCAGCGGGGTGCAGAAGAACATTGTGTCACAAGGCGATTACCTCGTTGTAATGATTTGAAGATAGTCGAAATTGAGGCTCCAAAGCATTCACTCTTTCTTTGCTGGAGAAGGCTGGGGGATAGCCTCTCACGACTGCGCAAGAATCATCGTAAGGTCTATTGGGGTATTGCTGGGGAGGCGTGTTTGCGTAGTTGTACTTGTCCGAGGGATGAGCTTGTGGTGGAGGCAGAGCGCCCGAGTACAAGTGAGAGTAAGGGTGGCCAAGCTGAGGGCCTGGAGGTGGGTTGGAATGATTCAAAGAGTGGTTGTGCATCGAATGGGAGGGCGGATTAGGAAAGCCGCTTGGATACGCGGCATAATCGGAGGAGGAGTCGTGCATATAGGGCCTTTTGTGAGATACTGGGGAATATGACATTACACGAATCAGCGAAAGATAATAGAAGGAGGAAGAGCAAAGAGTGAATAAAGGACGAGGGAAAAATCCAAGATGATTAGGGTCAAATCACAATATAAAATTGATCCGATACCAATCACAAAACGGCAAGGAATGATGGATCAAGGATTTTCGTTCTTCAGGGAAAGTGGAAAATACCATTTCGACGTTGGTAGAAAATGATATGAATGAATCAGGCACCGCACATATCCAGATTAACTGAGATAAGCCGATGCTAGGCGGTGACACCTGGCTCTCATTGTCCCTATAGATGGTGACACTTGGCTCTTGTTGTCCCTATATTTAGCAATTCCCTAACTTTCCTGTTGAAACTCGATCTTCACCAAGCATGACAACAGCTAGTAATCGCCCATGTTTTTGGCAATAGGTATGTGCCCATCTCCCTTGGGTAGGAGGCAGCGCACAACTCTATGGATCAGCATAGCTAGATTAATCTCCCGTCGAATGTGATCCAATCTGAATCTCCCATCCAGTATTGATCCAATCAGGCTTGCTATTAAGATGGTTGTCCAATCAACCTTGATCTCATCTACCCATGTTGATAGAGATCTCCGTGAGCCGGCAACATGACGAATGTCAACATCAGATAGGTTGAGGATTTTATTGGCTGCTGTGGTTCTGTTACATATGTGGGAGTGGGGTATGGCTTAGGTGGCACAGCTGTACGGTCTCGTTGCCTTGCCTAAGGTGTGGACAGGCTCTAGATCCAGTATGTGCGTTTGAGGTCTGTTAGATCCAGCCAGCTGGATGCACTCATTGGTTGTGGAATGATTTGACGTGCCTATGCCTGGAAGGGTGGTGTAGCTGGGTGCCTTCATAGGGTTGAAGTATGCTGGGGGATCAACGGCAGCAATGTTATATGTCGGGGGTGGTGCTGAGAGAGTGACTACTTCGGAACCTATTTGGAATGGCCTCAGCTTCTGCAGCAAATGGGTCTCTTCAGATTCCAGCAATCTTACTCTCCCTCGGATGACCTATTTCATGGAAAATTCATGTCAGAGCACATATGGAGCATGTGACAGCAGTAGCCGTAGATTTTACCATGATCAGCACCATGTTGACTATCATAAGTATTAAGGGAATCAGGGCAAACCACCATTGGAGATTGAGCGGGTCGACGCCAGCGATGAGAACCGCCGTGCCAGATAGAATGGTGATCCGTATGAACAATTTTAGTCTTTGATTGAGGTGATTCCTCTGTTTTCGTAATTGATAAAGCTGACCCCACAGTGCTTCTGGTTGCTGCTCTGTGGTGGTTAAATCATCACTATTCGTGCTCATAGTCAAAAGGAAGATGGCGGTGGGAATCCCCGCTACTGGGTGAATATTATTATATAGAAACATTTACGGAAGCCTTATATTATTCCACAGAAAGCCTCAGACATAGTTTTACTGTCACCCTTAGACACTATTGTGTGCCATAGTCAGCTCTTACGATTTACCAGAAATGTCTACATGGGTTGCGAGTCACATTGTACCTCAAACAATAAATAGTCTCTTCTCCAACGAGACTGTTCGGTCAAGACACTGTTTAATACCATTATCACCAGTCAGCTGATCGACATATTGAGGACACGTTGGAGGAGGTATGTGGAATGTGACTAGTGTTCCTTTTTCAGCGAATGCATGACTTCACCCGATCCCTGGAAGTACTGTTTATTCGTCTATACTTCGTGCATTACTATGTAATGTTTCATCACGGAAGTTCTTCGATTCCAACCATCTCTCCTACTTTCATCCGCTTCACAAACAAGCCTCTGCCGATTTACTTTCTTGTGCCAATACGCACTCCCCATTCCAACTGACAATAATCATGCTCATAGTGGGATTTGGATTGCACCAGGCTAGTATTGGTTAGTTTTACAACGAGAGATGTTTGAATAACGTCGGGAAAAAACTAAGAGAAAGTCACCGAAAAGCATGAATTAAGAGAAGTATATATATGAAGGGTGGGGAAAAGGATCATTTGGTAATTCTTTTTGCCACGCCAATGTGACATGAATTGACTTTCGTGGCAAAGCGTAGGGAACACAATGTTTCTTGGAAATGGGCATTGCAGGAGGAAATATTCACGAACATCAGAGTCTTGCTGTTCCCACCTGGAAAATGCTCGGGTTAGATGGTGTGGGTGATGATGAGGTGAAGAGGAGATTACCAAGTGAATTCTGAAGAAGGTAGGTCAGTTTGGAATTTCTATATGGGACATGCGCTTCGTTGTTGGCTATGGAGTAAATAACGTCTCCTAAACAACTGAGGCTCTTGTTGATTGCCTGAGTTTCACGAAGTCTGTCTCCAGTTGACCCTGATTGAGAAAGTCTTTCGGAGCCTGCAAGATCAATGAGGTTAAGCATTCCTTCGCTGACTTCTCCCGAGTAGGTGTTTTTGCCGCTTAGTTTGAGCATAAACACACTTGAAACATTACAAATATGGTTAATAGGTCAGTAATTCTGCGACATCGGTATGCAGACACTACCTATGGCTTCTGGAAGAGCGGTCATTGCATTGAGTAGATGCAACTGCGCGGTTTTGACCCGCACGCTTCATTAAGGCTTTCATTTTCTCAGGAGAGTCAATAGTGACTACAAATCCATGGACGTTTAGTCTGGATTCAATCCATGGCTCAAGTGCTGCATCACTTACCTGTGGTTAGATCGCTGACAATGGTTTTTCCGTTAGGGAGATGTCTGATGTCATGTTTCTTGTTGAAGTCCCCATTCCCGAGAAGATCATTGATCGTATCGTTGTATATTTCTAGAAATTGGCCCTCCATCACATACTCCCATCCTTTGAGCTTCAACGACTCAACAGTAGAGTAGATCTGCAATACCGCTCGTGGAATAATACCAATAGTATCGGAATCAGGGAAATCGGGGCCTTCCATAGTAAAGGTCTGACAGGGTACATTAGAGATGGGCTCATACTGCATACCGCACACTTCATCTGAAGCTTACCTTTCCGCTTCCCGTTTGACCGTACGCGAAGATACACACTGGGTATCCGTCCAAAGCTGATTGAACAAGCTGTGAGATTTCTTCAAAAACCTCAGATTGTGTGGCTTTTGGTTCGAATATCTAAGACCAGAAATGGTTAAACATTGTCTAAGATAGAAGATCCCGGTATAACTATACCTTGTCGAAAGTAAAAGGATAGGACTTCGTGACGGTTTTAGAACCATTGGCGGATTCCTGAAGTGTCGAGCATTGTTGGTTAGCCATGATCTCGAAAGTATTTGGAGATTTGGAATCTTGCCTGGCTTTGGATTAGCTCGATCTCATCCTCCTTGATAAAGTTGATCTGCAAAGGATCCTCCATTTGCTCTGGGCCTGATTTCACAAATTAGTCGGTCAGTTTTTGATTCGGAAGCGCCCTTGCTAAACTGGTATATACCTAGCAGAGGTCTCATTCTACAGAACACGCGGATATTCCCTTTGAGTTCCTACATGATAAAGTGAATGAGATTGACGTTCTTGCGCCATCATCGATATGGCATTTACCTGGATGGTATTGTGTAATTTGCGGCGAGATGCTTCTTCAGCTCTCAGCTTGGCTTCGAGCTCTGCAATGTAGGACTTGGCAACACTGAGCTCCCCATTCATAATGTCTATATCTTGTAGTTTGGATTCGAGAGTACAGGAGGTTTCCTACATGAATGGGTTAGAATGCTGAATAAGGATACCTGAGCGACATGGGGGTATTGTGTTACCTCAAGCTGTTGTTGAGTAGCGGATTGTTGTGTTTGCAATTGAGACAGGGCTTCGGATTGTGTCGAAATGGTGCTCTGATTGACAAAGTGGAGTTGAGTACTTGGTGGAGAATCAGATGAGAAAGATGGATCAACCTTTAGATTGGAGATTTTCTGTTTGTGCTTGTGGATCCGAGATTGAGCATCATCAAGCTGCGAGGAGATGGTGTCTTTTTCCTTTTCAAGATTCTCGTACTCTTTGTGAAGCGAATCCAAATGTGATTCGTGCTGCGATGTCAACTTCTGAATGTCTTCGGTATACTTTTTACATTGTTCCTAGCAATCGAAAAGATATTAGTACAACGGAATCCACAAATCAAGAATGGGTCGATTATGTACCTCGAACTTGGTCTTCAATTTGTTCATTTCTTCCTGCAGCAAGTCGTCTGACAGGGGGGTGGTGGTGTCGTTGCATTGTGGCTGACTGTTGGTACACTGTTCAATTTGTTTGCGAAGTTCCTCAAAGTCGTTGACTTCGTCTCGTTAGGACAAGTTGACCCATAAAGATTTATACACAAACTTACACTGTGCCTGGTCGCAGGTATATCTAGAAAAGGTACTGGGATTGAGGGATTGGCTGTTAAATGTACTTTGCAAATTCTCCAAGTCCTCGACGTTCAGCTGATAAAGAGAAACGTTAGAGACGTTATCGTGGGAGGTAGCTTGGCCAAGGAGAATTGCTGACCTTGGAGAAAAGTTTTGAATGATTAAGTGCGTGGTCAGCGGAAGTATTGTTGTCTTGAGTGGCCAAGATGGCTTCAGTTTCGTTCGGAGTCTGCATAAATTGGGATTAACTCGCTAGTCCCAGAGTCATCACAGCTCTTAGAAATACCTTGTGGTTAGAAGGACCCACCATGGCGATAAACGTATTTGGAATAATAGCGTGAAGATAGAGCAGTTCGCACTTTTGTCCGGATTGTATACAAGCCAACAAGATATTTTTCAAAACAAGCACATAGTAAACAAATGATTGGGGAGCAGTGATTGGATCATGTTAGCATTTATCTAAATATCAAAACAGAGAATTTGCATAACCCGAGCTTAGATCAAGGTAGCGTTTATTATTTAGTAAAATGTGCATTAAACGGAGAATATATGTATAATCTTAATCATCCTCTGATTCACTTCTGGTGTCCTGAGGTTTACTTCCTTTGATGACCGTCCAGAGGATACGAAGGATCGACTTGCACCATATCAGAAGGAGAACCTGAAGTGATCCTAGCAAAGCCAAAAAGATCCAGTGCACTAATGGGCCAAAGAAACTTCCAGATTCCGGGTCCCAACGGACAATTCGGAGCTGTCCCGGGTCCTTCCAGAGGCTGTAAATGATGTGGAAGTAGATAAAGTGGCGTGAATAGAACCAGCTGGCCACGAAGATGCCAAAGGCGATGTCGCAAGATCTTTTGAACTCAAGATAGTACAAGGACTTCGCGAGCTTCAAGGCAAGGTTAGGCGGTGTACAGGATGGCTGGTGCTAGACTGAACTGACCGTTAGGATGATGTCCGAGAAATCCATCATGCACAAGACAGCGTTCCCTATTCTTGTGAGATTGGCAAAGTAGGAGCCAATCAAGAGCGCAATGGTCACACAGTGATGTGAAACCATCAATACATGGTCCTTCCTTCTCTTCTCGATATGAACCACATACATTTGGCTGAGCCAGTAGCCGGTAACAATCAAGTAATACCACTTGGTTAGCGGGCTGAGATATTGATGGGGATAGCCAATCCAGAAATGGAGTGGACTGAACCAGTAGGGGGAATGGTACATGATGTACTATGAAGCTGAAAATGAGAACAAAGAAACCAATCTGAACGAATGGGGTTACCTACCATGCCAACGGTCCATGAAATGAGGAAGAACACGAATTGCCAACTTTGCTCCACAAACCTCTGCTTTTTGGCCCTCTTCTTGATCCCGCAGTATGTGGCGAGCGGCTCCAAGAGGTACTGGGTGGTGAAGGCCCGGAGGAATACAAACATGATGCACCAGAATGCCATAATGTAGACATCATCTGTACCGGTTCCATACATCGTAGTATCGTTGATACGATAATGCAAGTGTAGGAATTTATCGGCCATGGGGAGGCGAAATAGATCCCCGATAACCACCGCGGTTAGAAATATCAACGGGAGCTCTTGGGGAATGGAAGTGCGTAAGACGGTGCTAGCAATGGCATAGAGCGCAACGTACCGATTTGGCGATCATTAACATATGCTCCAACATCCTTCCTAAAAGAAGGTTTGGCTCTATCTTGAGGCTTCAAAACCATACTGGACTTGGGGGAGAGAAGGGCTTGATGGCAAGGAGTTGGCCCAAAGGAGCTATTTAAGTAAAATTGCTTCTCAATGCAATGCACTCATGTGGAGTTTAAATTTAATTGTCATCGACGTACCCTAAACCGCTATATTTGGAATTATTCCTTCAGTATTTATGAGATGAGATATTCTCCAATTGAAAGCTTTCCGAAACCATGGTGGCGAAGGTCTTTGGTATGGGTTGTTTATTTGAAATGTCGATGATTCCCTAAATTGCAGTCCGAGTTAACCTTGGTTGTTTAAATCCGGGCTTATGTAGTGAGCTTTCCATGTTGTGGCGTATGATCCAATCAAGTCCTCTACCAGAGTCGAGCACTTGCTGAATATAAACAAACGAGTCGTACTCCAAGGAGTAAGTACACTATGCCCTGCACAGATTCACCAAATATGATGCGTATGTTCGAAGGTAAAAAACACCAATATACTTCTTAAGTGGGCCCTTTACTCATACATAACGCCATGCAATAGCTCTGCAGATTGCTCGAAAATGTGCACGACTTGGGCAATACGAGGCGGCTATAATCCAATACGAAACTGCCTCACGGTTGATAGAAGAGTAATATTTGTCCTGACTGTCTTGAGAGATTTTCGGTTTCACTCATACCCTTGTTTTTCAAGTTATTCCTCGACTTTATCCGACGAGAACCTGATACACCGGTGGATTGCCTTATCACGAGAGTTAACCATCGAGGTGCAGCTTGTAAAAGACCTCAACTTCGAGATAGGCGGTTTCAAGGTCCCACCCGAATCCTCAGGTGCTTTTCCTCCTGCCAGTGAAGAAATTTACCGACCCTTCTGACTGCTAAACTTGTTCTTGCTTACTTCAGAAAAACTAGGGGAAACCAAGAAAAAGAAGACCTCTCTTGCACCAGAAAACGAGGAAAAAACCCGGGCTATGAAACAGTTTAGACGCCGCTTATGTACGTGCAGTATTGTTGGCTTGGGAATGAAAGGGTTCTAATATAGTATGTAGATTTAGAAAGTAAGTTTGGTGCAGCAAAAAACCCACCTAAACCCACCACCCCCGTTAAGCCCATCGTGACCAAGAACAAGGTATTTGAAAATTTACGCGAACTGGAACGAAGGGTGTGCTAACATGTAACATAAACCTACTAGCTTGCGGATGATCCCAAGGCACAAAACATCATTCGTAGAAGAAGGTCTAGTGTGTAAGTGCTCTCAAAGTAGCGCTTGTTGTGGCTGTACCGTACTAAATCCCGCTCGAGTAACAACAGCAAAGTTCTTGATAATGCTGCAGTGGGTGTTTCCAGCAGATACAAGGCCAAGAGTGAACCTCCCAAGACCAACCCAACCAAAATAGCACCACCAGAAGCTCCTCCGTTGGAGCAGTCGGCCGAGAAAGAAAAACCGTGTGAGAAACTCAAACAAATTTCCTTTTGAGAGGGAACTAAGACTCCTTTCGTATAGTATCGAGGTTGAGGGTGTTGAGAAAGAACTGGTTGATATGATCAAGTCCAACATATTGCAAGCGGCCCCGAATGTGAAGTGGGACGACATTGCTGGTACCAAATTGACATCCTATTCGGTTTCGACAGACAGCCGATGTAACAATCTCACTTATAGGATTGAAGGAGGCCAAGGAACTGCTGAAAGAGGCTGTTGTACTCCCTTCGCTTATTCCAAATTACTTTAGAGGTGGATTTTATATCAAGTCACGACTGTAGAGCTCTCCCATTAACTTTTCAACTCAGGAATTCGGCGTCCATGGAAAGGGATTCTGATGACTGGTCCCCCAGGCACCGGAAAAACGCTTTTGGCCAAGGCTGTAGCTACGGTAGAACGCTTCTACGTCAAATCACGACCATTTGCGCTTGAATAACATTGTGTCTCTTTTAGGAATGTGAGACTACCTTCTTCAACGTTACTGCATCTACTTTGGCATCCAAATGGAGAGGAGATTCTGAAAAACTTGTCAAAGTACAGTCGACTCGTTTGCACTCCGGGATAGCTCCCCACGTTAACACGTTGTTTACTAGGCACTTTTTGCAGTTGCTCGATACTGCGCTCCCAGTACTATTTTCATCGATGAGATAGATTCCTTGTGCAGCTCTCGAGGGGGTAGTTCGGAACACGAATCGAGCAGAAGGTTCTTCGAGCACCAATTGTTCCTTCGTTTAGTGGACTACTAAGCTTTCTTTCGATGTTGTAGAGTCAAATCCGAAATATTGACCCAAATGGATGGCGTAGGTACCGGAGAAGAAGAAGCTCGAGTGACAGTGATTGCAGCCACAAACTTCCCTTGGGAAATCGATGAAGCATTGAGAAGAAGATTAGAAAAGAGAATATGTAGGAGATCTAGGGATTCCTATGTGAGGTTCCTGTACTAACCTGTGAATCCCAGTTATCCCCCTTCCTGATATCGAGGCGGCGGCTGTTTTGCTTAAAATCAACTTAAGAGAGGTGAAATTGGCCGATGATGTCAACATAAGTGTAGTAGCTCAGAAATTGGAAGGATACAGTGGCGCGGACATTACCAATGTAAGTCATTGGCAACCCACAAATCGCCTCTTCCGTACTGACCCCATCCTTAGATCTGTCGAGATGCTGCAATGATGGCTATGCGACGTCAAACTCAAGGATTGTCTCTGGAAGAAATCAAACTGCTAAACAGGTAAGCTTACAGCTCGTCAGTCGCTCAGCTACAATTGTTAACGCGCCATCTCAGCCAAAATATCGAACCACCTACCACCGCCGAAGACTTCAATCTAGCCATTTCCAAGATTTCCAGCTCGGTCTCCAAATCAGATGTCAAAAAGTATCTAGATTGGATGGAAGAATATGGTAAGTGCCAGAAGTGCATACAACTAGAACATCGAATCTCAACCGTTGAATCCAATCTCCTAGGCTCGGCTTAAACAGCAAGTTGGACTGTAAATTTTCTGATAGCATACAATAAACCAATGACGCTAACATACACATGAAGGTGTATTTATTCAATATTTCTAAACGGCTAGACAATGATGGTAATGACATTGAAGGTTTCTATATGTCGATATATATATATATGGCCTATTTGAGTAGTGAGCTTAGGAATTGACTCTTCTTGGACACGGTTGACCTAGAATACGATGATTGTCTGATGAGGGATTAGAACTAAAGGCGGTATTACAGAAAAACTTTACAGTTTCGATTGATTGAACTTCGACAAATACGCGTCTTCCAAGGCTGACTGCGTCACTGAGGAATCTAAAGGAAAACCGAAGATAAAGATAAGTACTTAGGCGACGGTGAACAGAGCCTTGCTTACCCGATAAATCACTAAAGGAGGAGCCTGCTGAATGACTGGCATCCTCGACATCTACATGACATCGACTGAATTTAACAGCTATCCTTGACTGCTCGAAAACTCGTCACTCTTACCTTGCTGTGTGGGACTTTTTGGTTGTTCGTCAGCCACCTCTTTGCCCTTCTCACCTGATACAGGATGACCAGATGGCATACCAATCTGAAGCTTACTCAATCTTTCGTTCACTTGTTCGTCGGTGACATCTTCGCTTTCATCTGAGGACTCGGATTCTTCGTTATTGCCCACGGATTTAGCTCCCGAGTTGGATAAGGATCTTCTGCTAGGGTTGCTCTCCGCTACGATTGCCAATATTAGTCATCATCCCAGACTTGTCTGTTTCGAATGGTGCACGTCTACCCATTATCTCTTGTTGTTCGAGTTTGAGAGCGTCATAGTAGGATTTTTGGATTGCTGCCAGATGCTTTTTATCTACATGACGGAAGAACAACGAAGATTCGATGAATTTTGAGCAAGTGCTTCTCGAAAGACTGCACTGATTCACCTTGAGATATTTCACTGGGGGATTTGAGGTGAACTTCCGCCGAGTCTACACCGCGGGAATCTTTAGAGGGTGTCGGAAAATTCCTAGGTTCCGCGGTCGATCTCCTTATTTGTCCTAACTCACGAAGTTTTCTCTCGTACAAGGTGGCGGAATGCCGAAGCAGTTGCGGTATAGTAATGTTGAATTCTCTTGACAGCACCTCCCCTTCATGTGGAATTAGTGGTGGTGATAACCTTTCTTTCTTGTACAACACTGTGCTTACAGTCAATGGTTTCCTCTTTTTGTCTACTCAAAGCTTTCCAAAGCTCTCGATCGATTTCTTCACTCCAAACAGCCTGCGAAACTATTCTATTAATACCCGACGAAAGAATGTTCCAGCCGCATCAAGTCATACCTGCGAGGGAGGCTTGAAAGAGGAAGGCCTTTTCCAAGGCACTCGAATGACAACATGCAGGTCGGGTTCTTCAAAACCTAGTTCCATTTGATATTAACTGGGAATTCCAAGGGTATGGCTTAAATAGTCTTGTGTAAATCAGGAGATTCTGCTACATGCTCACAATACGAGTCACTAATCCACGTGATCTCACCATGCACGTTTTTGCCCATCTTTATTACCCATCACATCTTGGAAGCTAAACAGAGATTTTCTCAACGTTGACATCTAAGTTAAATGTGTTGAGACGTATTCTAAACCAGACAGAACCATATGGGTGGTCATGCTACAAAATAGAATCGAGTAGAATCGACAGTGAGGTTGGCTTATATGGAATGTTGTGATCGTCTATGATTTCCTTTGTCTGACAAAAAGGAACAAAGATCTCAGTTTGATGCCAGCGATTTCTTTGCTACTTTCCGGTTACCCTTCGTTTGCTTAAGGAATAAACCGCATGCATTGCACACTATTTTCCCTGCATCATTCCTTCTCCACAACGGCGTCTCGGTCACGCCGCAATTCCAGCATTTCTGATGGGAGGTGGTAGGGCGTAACACCTTCACTGTTCCATCCTTTGCTATGTACCAGGGGCGCGGCTTGTTATGCAATTTCTGACTAGATCGGTAGATGAGTTAGATCCACCAAAATTCTACGTGAATAAATCGGATGGAATCATACTATAATCCACATGCATTGCACAGCAGTAATTTCCCATCATTATCTCGACGCCAGCTTGGGCTATTGATGGAGAAACAATTTGAGCAGCGTTTGGCCTCTGGGTGTTCCGTCTGTGGAGGTGTACCGATAGTAGGATTCGACGTAGCTCTAGACGATTCAGACTCGGCCTCTTTATGCCTTGATCGTCGCTCCTGCTTGAGCACCCTGGCCTCTTTCGAGTCAACACCAAAGTTCATAAATGCATATATTTATATAACAGGACTATTGGACCCTTTCATTTACCCTTAGACGGCTTCTTTGCGAGAGGCGTATAAGGCTCTAAAGTGAGATTCCCAACTACAAGACATCAGCAAAGCGAGATACCGATAGGAACCTTGGGTATATGTAATCTAACCTAACGAAGAATACACGAACGGCTCATTATCCTCGCTACATGGGGAGGTTAGTGGCTCGAACCTGGACACTGGACTATCTAATGCATGGAAAAAATGGGATTAGAGACAAGTTGTAGACTGCATCACTACCAAAGCATACCAGCGAATCCAGAATCCTCAAGTGGTTGCATCGGATGAAAAGGTTGAGGCTGAAGGAAATCAGAGGTGGAAGGAGTGGATAGTACATGGTAGTAGTCATGCTCTCCAACACTCAGGTGTTCGAGAGCATGATGTCTAACTGAAGTGAATTGACCAGGGCTGGGAGTTGTAAGAGAAGAAAATGGTAATAGAGAAGGGGATTCGCTTGGATTATACATGTGTGGCTCTTTCATATAGCGGTAGTACTCGCAGTCGGGGAAATACATGTCGGTTGCTATATCGTTACGTGCACACTCTTCAAACGTGGAAAGAAAGTTTACGTAACTAGTGGACGGTAGTGCGCAGCTTGAGTCATAACTGAACGCTGTGGTTTCGTGAAGCTTCTCAAATCCGGGAGTATACTGTGTGTGCTCCCTGACCTAGAAGATGGTGAGCGTTCACTTCCAAGAAGTAGGCGGTGGTGATAAAATACCTCATTCTTCGCGGTTGCCGGTTTCTTTCCCTTCATGAATATAATGGTTCAAAGGCTACCTGGGCTCTGCTTACTATAGTATTTAACTGGAACCAAAATGGAATGACGTGTAATAAAATGGGGGAGCCTTTCGTCAAGGAAAGCCATTGCTTTTTATTGTCTCCGTTATCCTGCTTGGCTGTTTACTTTAACTTCAAGGCAAGTTTCTTAAACTCAATTAATGTTTCTATTATTAATAAAGGATCAAACTTTATTTGTCACATCAATCGTTCAATCAACACTACTCTGCCACTATAGCCTAATAGCGAACTTCAATGGACTTCAAGTAGTGATAATACAAACATGACGTTTCAGTCCACTCACGTCAAAGAGTTTAAACGGTAACTTGACAAAAGTGTTGGGCGAGGGGACATCAACTGAAATGTCGATCCATGTGCTACCCAAAGTGATTACTCAAAGGAGGTGAGGCTTTTGAAGCCTCGTTAAACTCTCGCAGTATTACAGAACAAATCCCCCAGCAAGTGCTGGCCATTACTGAATGAATTTCCGAACCGGTGTTGGTCATTTCTGAATGATTGTTCGAATATTCATAATTTGGATATTTTAGGAATTTCTGGGGGTTTGTCTGTGCATTCAGAATATAGAAACTGCAATCCCGTAGATCACCGAGAATCTCAACCCCTACCTGCCTCTAATGAATTAGTATATAAACAAAGGCCAGGCTTTATAAGGGAAATGGGTCAGAAGCACATCCCGGAAATTACCGACTTGCTATATTTATATGCTTTTTGGACGAATTCACTCCAATCAATTGAGAGGGATGAAAAAAATATCGAGTTTTTCTTCAATCCGATGTATTAAGGGTCAAATGGGTTTCCAAAATACATGTCGGGGCTCCTAAAATAATTAGATCAGAAAACCTCGTCACTTCTGATTCCTATACTGAATAGAGTTCGATTTATTATTGGACCAATCATTCGGTTGGTTCGATGAATGCCTGGAATTTGCCTAAAGCAATAAATTTTGCGAATATATAAAGCCAGTCAACGCACATGGAAGGTTCAACGATGCCTAGCAATTCCTCATTATCCATTACAATACCACCCGAGACTTTGGTTCTGCCAAGTCCCGAGATCTCACCTACGGAAACTATATTTCAGCAACCCTCGTCAGATCCAACCACTTCAACGGATGTGAAGCAGATCAAAACGCCATCAATCCAAAAATCCACTCAGTTCGAAATCATACAAACATCTACCAAGAGATGTCCGTTGAGACGGATGTTCGCTCCATTTCATAACCTCTCGTCCAAGCTGTCCATTGCACATCAATATGCATTCCAAGTGGCCTGTGGAGTGTTATTTGCGTCCCTCTCCACATTTGTACCCACCTTCTTTATCTACGGGTCCAATTGGGTAGGGATTACCATCGTGGTCGTGCTGCAGGAAAACTTCGGTGCTTCCCTAAAGCAAGGCGTTCTTCGTGGCCTTGGAACTACCGCAAGTGGACTGATCTCGATTGTCTTGATCGTAATAGCACAACACTTTCCCGCCTCAGTTAGCCATTGGCTGGCCCCAGCTTTCCTGGCAATCAGCTTATTCATCTTCACCTATTTGTTCTCATACATGAAGAAGAAATACCCCAATGTTGCGTATGCCGGCACCATCGGCTGTATTACCATGCAGATCGTTATGCTGGATGGCTACTACGACCTGCTTGATAATGACGAAAACCTGATTGGGGTTGGATTCCGGCGTATAGCTTGTGTGCTTGCGGGTGTGATCATTGGCATGCTCTTCTCGCTATTTGTGTTTCCACAAAAAGCCAGTTACGCCCTACGAAAGGAGCTTGGAAACATCATGGGGTCCATCGCCGACATGTACTCCTCCATCTCCGGCATTCCACCCGAGGTCTACAGCCGCACAGATATTACTGCCCAGTCCGATTTACTAAGCGGGTTTGGAAGGAAGCTCTCCCGATCACGTACCCTATCCATTTATCCAGTCCATGCGGGATCTCCTGAAGACAATGCTCCCATCATGTCGCTGGACGAGGCGCGCAGTTGTGCTCTAAACATCATTGCACGGTTGACCAAGCAAATGGCCAAGATCGATTTCGTTTCAAACGAGTATCTGATCCAGGTTCCTTTCCATCTATTTCGCAATCGTCACCTGCGTGATCTCGAGCGGGCTCGTCGTTACAAGTGTGCCATACAGTTTATGCAAGAAATGGTTTACCCCTTCATATCACTCACATACCTTGGTGCTGTTACTGAGCTCACTGCAGCTTACGTCAATGATAACAACACTGTTGGTAGTGCTACCATCAATGGGAATCAAGATCGGACCCTGGCTGCGTTCTCCAGTAAGACCATGTGTAATTTCTCTCGTCTGATGTTGATTGTTATGCACCGATCCTCCGAAATATTGCTAGACGGCAAATGTAATATGCATCGATGCTATGACCAATGGGACGAGATGAAGAATCTACTTGATTGCGCACACCAAGAGGTTTCCTCCGAGTTGGACCGAGTAGTAGAACAGCTAACTGGCAAAACAGACAATGTTCTGGAATTGGTTGCCTACTATGGCTTCTTGACTCGTTCTGAGGCTTGCTGGAAATCCCTCACAAAAGCTGTATCCTCATTTAGTACCTTCCCTGATAATGACGACTAATACCATTCCATGTATATAATGTATCTTAGATTTGAATAAATCTCATTCTCGTGTAATTGGTACTACTCCCGAAATTCGGGTGAAATCGGTGTTTTTGTTTGGAATATTCTGGAAGAAAGCTTCCAGAATCTAGGGCATATTGGGTATTTAGATGTAGGAAGAAGCCGGGTGCCCTCTATGGCGGAATATTTCGGGATTTACCGGTTCATCGAATGTACACCATCCACGGTAAAGGTTTATCGTTTTATCAGGCTGCCTCTTGTTGTTATCACTACCTCAATGTCGTAAAAGACCTTGTCTAGTCTATACTGTGTTAGTATGAATGACTAATCAACCATCATAGAGGAGAAATGTTCAATCAAGTGATGCAATCTTTTGAACGTAAAAGTCCTGAACATCTTTCGTCTTTTCAAAATTGTATTTGCTTGATTTTGCCAATCCAAGGTTGGATGTGTTGGATGGATTTCGTTTAACATGTTGGTTAAATAGGATTCGTAAACTATCATCATTAAAAGCTTGTTGCTGACCACATACTAGAGCTAATTTTCTCCACTGATGTCTAACGCCCCTTCCAACGTATTATCACACAGCACTGTTGGGCTTGAGAATGCCGTTACAGAGGACATACAACCACCCCCCTTAGATAAGGATACTCAACAATCGGTTGAAATGCAATCTGAAAGGGATTCCTTTGCAAGCGAGAACGAGAACGCAAAGGGTAGCATTTCCTTTCCAACCATGTCAGCTGAAAATTTCCAAGATGACAACTATAGCTCGCTCAGTGGCACAACCGAGCCCTTTGCTCAAGGGCTAATTCAGTTTCTAACCCCAGTGATTCAAGAAATGGACGGTCAAATAGACTCGGTCAAAACCAGCCAGATAGAGCTTCAAAAAGTGATCGAGAAGCTTTTAAATGGTATTTCTCTCTTGTACGATTGTCACAGTGCCACAGCACAGAAACTAATCATTTTTAGAGCTACAAATGTTTGTAGACACCAATCATCCTCCATTCATACTGCCCTCCGTTCAAAAACTTGTGAACGCACGTAAACGTCTTACGAATGTCAACTCCACTTTGAAGCAAGTGCAGGACCGTTTAGATAGGCTGTTGACCCAAATCGAATAGCATTTAAGTGCTATGCTACTTTCGTAATTCTCTTGTATAATAAACGCATAACATACACTTGATTATCTAATCGCCATATCACGTGGTAATTGTTTGTTGTGAAGTTCGTGTTATTTGTCGAAGAGTATTTATTATTGTTTTTGTTTACAATTGGAAGATTAAATAGCAATATTCAATTGAAGTAACAAGAGATATCATCTTCTACTCCTTTGTACTATTGAAAGCTTTCTATCCAAGTTCATATCATAGACCGAAAAGTTGATATGTCTTCTAATCCCAATGGTTCGGGTAGCGGTCAGCGCCTTCGCTCATCTTCGCCCCTTCTACGTCTTCCCTCTTCCCCTGGTGCCTCCAATTCTATCGGCCCGTCGTCTCCTATGAACATGCCCTCATCCCCTCCATTCGCTGCACCTGGACCTTCTAAACGTTTCAGTAACACTCAGGGTACTCCGGGTAAGTTATACTGCCAAGAAATTCCTGTCGATACGAGCTAATATTCTGTTATAGATGTCTCTTCTCCACTGTATTACCCACCCTCGTCCCCATACCCCAGCAGCAGTGGCGCACGTGAAAGACATCCATTCTCATCAAACACCGATTCGTTGTTCAGTATGCCTAGTACTCCTGATGCCGGAGGTGTATCCAGAAGGTAGAGTGGAATCTTTGTTCTCTGACACTTCAGCCAATAACAATCGTGTCCCTTCCAGGATCCGTGGAGATATCCATAGTAACCAGAACCTGTCCAGACAGTACGAATCGACGGTGAGCGATATACGCGAGCCATCTAGCGGCCTGGCTGGTTCGTCCCAGCTCAACAGTGAGGCCGAGGGTCCTGTTCGCCTTATTTGGGGCACAACCATCAACATCCAAGATGCTACACTTACGTTCAAGAACTTCCTCCTCCACTTCAAGCGCAAATACAGACTTCAAAAAGAGGGATTGCCGGTATTGGAGTCGGATGATGAGCCATTCTACCCTAAGCTCCTACAACAGGTAAGTCTATTTCCTCTATATGGCCATGCTGATCAGTGGCTAAGACCGTGGAATTTCTAGATGAAAGATACCGAAATGTACAATCTGAACTTGGATTGTGCCAATCTTCGCGCTTACGAGCCTTCGAAAAAGCTATACCAGCAACTTATCCGCTACCCTCAAGAAATCATCCCATTGATGGATCACACCTTGTCCGAGGTCTTCCAGGATTTGTTTGAGGACGAGGAAGTCAGCCAAATTCCTTTGAAAGTTCGACCATTCAACCTTGAAAGCTCAGTGAACCTGAGAGAGTTGAATCCATCCGACATCGATCAACTTGTGTCGGTCAAAGGCTTGCTGATTCGAGCAACCCCAATCATCCCCGACTTGAAGCAAGCGTTCTTCCAGTGCTCGGTATGTGAGAATACCGTCACGGTTGGCATCGATCGAGGAAAGATTGCCGAGCCTACCAGATGCCCCCACATCCACTGTAACTCTGCCGACACGATGACCTTGATCCACAACAGATGCTTGTATTCCGACAAGCAGGTTGTCCGTCTCCAAGAAACTCCCGATCATGTCCCCGATGGCCAGACACCATACACCGTCTCACTGTGCCTTTACGATGATTTGGTCGACGTCGTCAAGCCAGGTGACCGCTTGGAAATTACTGGAATCTATCGCACTGTTCCTGTCCGCATTAACTCTCGCCAGAGAAGTGTCAAATCGCTGTACAAGACTTACCTCGATGCTGTTCATATTAAAAAGTCGAGCGACAAGAGACTTGCCGTCGATACGTCCAGCTTAGTTGCCGAGAACGAGTATGTTGTTAACTACGTGGAAGGGGACGAGTTAACTAACAACCAGGCCGAGGACAACAGCGACATCTTTGAGATCTCCAAGAGACCTGATCTGTACGAGCTGCTCTCGAAATCATTGGCCCCTAGCATCTATGAACTGGAGGATGTGAAGAAGGGAATCCTCTTGCAACTCTTTGGCGGCTCCAATAAGACATTCAACAAGTCCGGCGCACCACGCACCAGAGGTGATATCAACATTCTACTGGTGGGTGACCCAGGTACCAGTAAATCCCAGATGCTTCAGTATGCCCATAAGATTGCCCCTCGTGGAATCTATACTTCCGGCAAGGGATCTTCTGCCGTTGGTTTAACCGCCTATATCACAAGAGATCCTGATACCAGACAGATTATCCTGGAGTCGGGTGCGCTTGTATTAAGTGATGGCGGTATCTGCTGCATTGATGAGTTCGATAAGATGTCGGATTCCACTCGGTCAATTCTTCACGAAGTCATGGAACAGCAAACTGTATCCGTCGCCAAAGCAGGAATCATCACAACCCTGAATGCACGTACTTCCATTCTTGCATGCGCCAACCCCATTGATTCCAAATGGAACGATCGTCTCAGCGTTGTAGAGAATATCAATCTGTTGCCGTCACTCCTGTCTAGATTCGACCTGGTGTATCTAGTGCTTGATAGCGCCGACGAATTCAACGACAGACGGTTGGCCAAGCATCTTGTTTCCTTGTATCTTGAAGATACACCAAGCACTGAAGTCAACATCTTGCCAACGACCACGCTTACCAAATACATCTCCTACGCCAAGAAGAACATCCACCCTGTGATTAGTGAGGATGCCTCTGCCGCCTTGGTTAACTCGTATGTGGAATTGCGCAAGGTAGGGGAAGATCATCGTGGTAGGAATAAACGAATTGCTGCTACCACTAGACAACTCGAGTCGATGATTCGTCTCTCCGAAGCACACGCACGTATGAGATTCTCGGAGACAGTGGATGTGGTGGATGTAACCGAAGCCTCACGACTTCTTCGTGAAGCGCTCAAGGAGTCGGCTACGGATCCTACCACAGGCCAGCTCGATGTCGACCTGCTGACCACAGGAATCAGCAGACGCCAGCGTGAAGAAACCAGCGTCATGGGCAACGAAATGCTCAAGTGTTTACAAGAATTAATTAATCAGGGTAGAAACGACTCCGTTCGGTACGAAACACTCTTCAAAAAGTTTGCTGAGCAATCACAGGGCCTTCGCGGGAACGAGTTCGAGTTCGCACTAAGAAACCTGGAAAACAATGGATCAGTCAGCATTGTGCAACACGGGCAACACCGCTATGTACGCAAATTAGACTAAATGCATCGCTTCACTGTTGTTACGTCCTATATGTGCAGTTTGGCAACAGCCTGGATTTGTAGTGTAACAAATAATCCATCTCCAAACCCTATGTAGATTTTTCCTTATCAAGCGGGTCTGTTTATAGTTCCTACCACAGTTACTCAAGCTTTCTTCCAATATTAAATCGTACATGATAACACCATTTCTTGTCGCAACAGATGCATGTAAATTAGGGCTCCATCTGTAATTAGTAAGTGCAATTAATAGCAGTGTCCAATCGCGTCTGTCCATTCGTGTCGATCTCATTATCAACAATGCATTTGGCGAAGTAGTCACAACATGGATCTTGGGATCAAGAGGGTTTGGAGCTTGTCTCATCCGATGTGGATGCCCAAGCTCAGGGTAGTGATGTAGCCACGTAGCCAGCCATGTAGCAATGTCTTGGTGGGAACTGTCATTCTCGATCTTTTCAAATGTTGATTGTGTTCCCCCAGATCTTATCCTGTTTGTACCTTGTTTTCCTTTTCATCTCATTCTCTGGATTCCTTCCTCCCTTTTACGTGTCGGTGTTAGATTTTTAGATTCCCCTGAGTTTAATATTCATTGTTAGTTTGCTTTGCAGGTACATTTCAATACTCTTCGAGCAGCACTAGAGACACTTGCTTTACTTGTCCATTGAAGTTCTTGCTTTCTTTTTTTACTCGAACCGTTTATATTACGTACGGCATAATTCCAATCCCAACATTCTTCGTTTTCTCCTAGATTTTTTCATACAGACTTGCCTTTTCCACCTATCATCCCCTTTTGAGAGTAACTTGTGGAAGCGCCGATAAACATCGAACGAAGGAGTCGAGCAACTTCTCAGCCAATTCGACGACTCCACAGTCAGCGTAGATGAGCGTTCCCGTGGTCGCCATTGAGATCCCGCGGGAGATGCAAACTGAGTATGCCTACTCGTCAAGCGAATTGGATAGTCCATACAGAAAGCTGACGAGATGCGGATCAATTCATTCAGCACACAGCAACTCAAGTTTTCTCACCATCAACACCTTCCCCGGCGAAACCAAGTCAGTGACTTGGGAAAACCTACTGTCGGAAGTAGAAAGTTCTATCAACGGTTTAGAGAACCGCGGATATGTAAGACAGGTACGTAAAGTGTTGTCTAGTATACGCCAAGTACTCCTCGCGTCCGGTACGCTTCACTGGAGCTCAGAAGCACTGCAGCACCAAGATTTATCTGAGCAGTTGCATAAAGTCGTTGGGGAGGCCAACTGGTTAGTGGTAACATGCAAATTGGCCGAGAGTATCTGGCCACCGAACGACATTATCAACAAACTTCGGTCACAGTCGAAGCTCCTCCTGAACTCGGTCCATCGTTTCGCGGATTTGGCGCGGGACCATAGAGTCAGTTTGCATCCAGTCCCTGCTACGGAAGGCGGCTCAATCTATCAGCAAACCAATTGTTCCAGCGAGTCGATTTTTCGTAAAGAAATCGATTTGCAAGGCGCCAGCTACAGTGAGGAAGAGTTTATTCATCAACTGGATTTATTCGCCGAGGTGATCATATCCAAGGTCTCGAAGGTTGCGAAATCGGCAAATCGACTCTCCTTGGACGCGCACTACACGGGGGAGCTTGTCGACCAGATATACCAGACTGTAGATGCGATTGGTCAGCTGCTCTCACTGATCGAAAGTATGAATGTTCCAGCTCCCGAAGATCCCACACTCCTGGATATCCCTTCCAGCATATTGGAGCTTCATCGCGTCTTTCTGGAAAAGAAGGAGAATATGTATTCGGACGTAAACCAGCTGGTTGCTGGAGCACGCTCCCTACTTGTCGATTTCGTCAGAGGAAATGCGAACGCACCTATGACGGTTTATGTCATGCGAGTGTTGGTTTCTTCGGAAGAGCTGGTGATGGCTACAAAGCGATTGCTCTGTGAGAAAGAGTTTGTCGCCCAAATCAGTCTGTTGGATGCCGAAAAATCCGAATCCGAATTGGTTTTGCTCAAGCGCCGAGCAATCAGCCTGAAAAATTTAAGCGGAGAGGATCTCAGTAGTGGCTGTGAGGGTGAGGAAGGCCATCGCCCCAAGCATGAGAAAGCTGGCGAATATGGCGACAACACCATCGGCAGAAACAGCACACGCTCCTCGAGCTTTTCGTCAACATCTTCGGTGTGGAGCACTCACACTAATGAAGACTCCAGCACTGGCAAGAGTGAGGCACATAAATACTCGCAGTACTCCTCTGTGGACAATCTAACTTACATGGGACCCAGACGACGTGCCCCTTCCGAAGAGGATCCCAAACCAACCTACATGCAAGGAGGGGTCGGGCGCGACAACCGATTGTTTCGGCTGGGCAATTTCTCAGCCCAAACGATCCATGTGTGCGAGTCTCCTACAAGTATCGAACCGTCAAGTTCTTTCCCGTCACGTCCAATGACTCAAGCGGGTCAACAAAAGCCAAGGAAACAATCAGTATTCGATTTTCGCAGACCACCAGCCTCTTCTGCCCAACCGCCAGCCACCATTTCATCCAAGCTATCGTTTTCGCTAGGCTTCAACTCGAACCGAAGACCATCCCTGCCTGTTACATCAGTGCTTTCCTCCAATAATGGAGAGAAGCCACAGAAGAAACTAGGTGTGTTGTTGAAATGGACTTGTGTCAATAGGAAGACTAACACTGTTACAGGGTTCTTCCGCAAACGCTCGATTTTTGATCTTTCAGGCAAGAGTGACCCATCTCCAGAAGTTAACGTAAGCACTGCTTTGCCGAACTCCATGGATGCTACGAGGATACTAAGTTCGTTTAGGGAGGAAAAAGTCACGAATGGTATCTTGGATACGACTACACCGACGAAGAGACTGTTTTCAATAATGAAGGTCAGCTGATAGGTGGCACAATACAAGCTCTTGTCGAAAGATTGACTCTTCATGACACCTCAATCGGTAGGTCTTTTTTGGACGTTTATATGACTAGTAATTAACGCCAAGCCTATTTAGATTCGGACTTCGTGAATGTGTTTCTACTAACGTTTCGAAACTTCTGCTGCCCAAGCAACTTCTACCAGCTGCTTCTGGCGAGGTTTAAATTACGCCCGCCACAAGGGCTTACTGGAACACAACTGAAAGTTTGGAATGAACGTAAACTCACGCCTATACGTCTAAGGTAAATCCGGCTACTCTCAGGCCTATTCATTCTTTAACACTATTGGTAGGGTTCACAATATCCTGAAAACCTGGCTCGAATCGTATTTCTATGAGGATGAAGACCGTGAATGTTTGGGACCAATCCTACATCTGGCCCAGAATGACATGAAGAATATCATGCCCATACCGGCAGAAAGGCTGGTCAAGCTTATCAAAGAAAAAGTAAGCGCACCCGTGATATGGCTATTGACGATACTCCCTCACCCTACTTCTAGATGGACCTAATGAAGAAGATGGAGAAGTTCTCGGTCAATACTGGCTCACTGCGCCTGAAAAACTCCAAATCCGTAGGGAGATTAAAGGCCGCTGCCGCCGCTCAGGTACCCGACGAACCCCCACCAATTACGCTACTCATGAAGTCAACCTTCGATCGGCTCTCTGCCCAACAGTACATCCCTCTGGTTGACATTGAGCCGACCGAGGTCGCAAGGCAGCTCACCATTATGGAAAACGAATTGTTCTGCTCTATTCGGCCCCACGAACTGATAGGCCAGGAGTTTTCCAAGAAGGAAGAGAGCTTATCCTTCAATGTACGACAGATGTCCAAGATGAGTACCAAAGTAAGTTGCTCGTGACAGGTTTTAATGGTTTATATCTTCTAATACTTCGGATCAAAGATTACTGAGTGGGTGGTATACAGCATCATCAAAGAGGACAACATTCGTTTACGTTTGGACCTCCTTCGGTACTTCATCCGACTAGCCGAAGTAAGTTCCTCGCACCCATCTTGCCGACCTTGATCAAACCTAATGCTGGTTCTATGTAGAAATGCTATTCTCTTAACAACTTCCAAACACTCCTGGCCATCATGTGCGGGCTGAACTTGTCCACAGTATCCAGACTAAAGCGCACTTGGAGCGTATGTTGATTTTTGATGGATTTACTGCATGCGAACTATCTCTCACTGTGAATTATTCAACATCTAGCTTCTCCCAAGTAAATACGAGATGCTGATTGATACTCTGCGCCACACCACCGATCACAACCGAAATTACTATGAGTATCGTAGGCACATCAAGCAAGCCTCGCTGCCTTGCCTGCCGTTTATGGGTAAGTTTCCAGCCACATTGGACAATGGGCATTCACTAAGCGTATTATCAGGAGTGTACCTCACAGATCTGACATTCATGGACGACGGAAACCCCTCTTTCCGGCGTACCGACCTACAAGTAATCAACTTCAGTAAACATGTAAAAACCGTGAGAATCATTCAAGAGATACAGAGATTCCAAGTCCCCTACAACCTGACATCAGTACCAACCTTGCAGACCTATCTTCGTCAACAAATAGATGCATCTTCCGGCTGGAATCCAGAGGAGTTGTACGAATTAAGCCTTCAGCGCGAACCAAGGAAGGAGGCACTGCCCAACAGAGCAGGCTCGGCTTAGTATAAACCATGTATTCACCATCATTGTTATGGCAAGGTAAATTAATCATACCCTTCCCGTGCCTCCCCTCCTCCATCTGTATAATTTCATCGCAATCAGTCATAAATATAATTTATGTAATTCAGTAATAAATTCAACCTGGCTCATCCTCATCTATGCTTCCAAACAATTAATTTGATGCAGGGCGATTCCTTCTCTCTCCCGTGACTTTATCAATCCTGCAGGATCCAAATGAAAGACCACCTGTGACGAGGTTAAACCAGGATTTACAGGAATCCAAGAGCGAACATGCAGCAGAAGAGCAATCAGTACATTGACGTATGAGGAAGCCACTGCAGAAGAGCAATCAGTACATTGACGTATGAAAAAGCCACTGCTGAAAAATCCTCGGGGATTTCGATTGTTTGTTGCAATGGCATCGGCAGTATGCAACTTGTCACCAAACAACACAATTCGGAAGGGGGCATAACTCCTAAAGTGCTGAAATTTACATGAGCGGGATCCTGTTGGCAGCCACGGCCCCCTTTCGCAACGACCGCCTTACTGCAAGAAAGTTCCACCGCGCTAGCAGACATAAACTCAACGGGAACTTCTCACCCTGTCATCTCGGTATGCAGCCTAGGATCAAGCAATAGAAAGCCATTTGCATGCGATTCATGAAAATCTTTCAGGCAAATTAAGTAGAATCAGGGACTCCGATGAATATTTCTATTGCCTCGTTACAGCAAGTTGGATTCGAGGTGAAACAGCAATTTATGGATCTTCGTTGATTGTCTGCGATTGTCTGTTATACACCTCATACGCCTCAACCCTGAGATGTCGGAAACCTATATAAAGTGGGCGCTTTTAGGTTCCCGCTCATTTTTGCTCCTTTACAACCCCTACTGCGGATGGAAGACGATTATCTTGGCCCAAGTACGGTGTTGGTGCGAACCTTAGTCGATTACGTTCCCACCTACAACGCCTGTTTGCCCTTCAAACAAGGCCAACTCATCCACGTTCATAATAAAGACGATTCTGGCTGGTGGGACGGCACATGTAATGGATTGAGAGGCTGGTTCCCCAGTAGCTACGTGGTGACCGTGGAGGAAGTGGACAGTAAGAGCAACCCGTTTCACTTGAGCCATTTCAACCAGGTACGGTCTCGGTCTTGGCCACCTCTGTCCATGCACTAACCTTCCAACCCAGTCCCCCGATACAGACGTATCGAGCATTGCTTCATATATAGGCGAGTCTGATTTTGCCATCCCCAAGCCAGCCGTACACGAAAGTGACACCGACTACGATTCGATCGGAAACGCATCCGACGAGGCTTTGGAGGCATGCAGTACACCCGAAAAAGAGCATCCGTTCCCGACGGCTCAACAGGTAAACCACTCCACCTACTTTACCTGGAGGAATTCCAAGCCTAATCATAAAATCTCCAGCTTCCTGAGTACTGGCACACAAAAACCACCTCTCAGGGGCAACGCTACTACTACAACGTGATCACAAACGCCACTGCTTGGGATGTCACTGACACGGGAAATAAGGTCGGTTGACAGAGTACCACTAGATAGACTATCACAAGGCTAACTTCCCCTGGTTAGATATTTCCAGCTCCCAATCTGGATCGAGTGGTTCTCGACGTGTCAAAAGATTTCATGCCAAGCAACACATTAACCCCCGTACCTACATGGGACTCCTTGGTCCAAAGCATCTACCAATCCTTCTCCGCACTCAACGAATCGATCAAGAAGTATGATCGCGTGTCTTACGGCCACAGCACGGAGACGATCATTGAGACGGTCAGAAATCTCCTTCTCTCCACTGGGTCAATCTGCTGGGAATCCGAGGCTGCCATAGATAACAAGAGCCTACGTCCGTACCAGAACAGCATCATCGCCTCATTAAGTCAGCTCGTGCTAACATCCAAAATCGCCAGCGGAATCTGGCCTCCACCTGATATCGAAAACAAGCTGTGCCAGCAAGCACGCCAAGTGCTGCTTGCAGTGCGCAGCTTTGTCAACATCGGGCGTGACTTGAACCTCGATCTCCGATCGAATGGCTTCCACGGGAATACCTCGGACATGAACGGGGAATTTCAGGGCAACGTTGAGCTCAATGATTTGGAGTTCATCGAGCAGCTGGATCAGAGCTACCTCAAGATCACGCAGAAGGTGGAGAGCCTGAAAAGCCACATCTCCTCGGAGGCCATCGAGCCAGACACCTTGGAATCGCTTGTCAAGGACGTAGTCCACGTTGTGGGGCAAGCCCTCTCGCTGGTGGAAGACCTGGTGGAGCTGAACTTCGACCATGGCAATCCTGATCTTTACAAGAGAATGAGCGACCAGATCCACTACCTACGAGTAATCAAGGAGTCCTTGAAGAATGGTGTGAATGATCTGATAACCAATGCCAGCAACGCCTTAGACCAGTTTGCGCCCGAGGACTGTATCAAGTGTCTCTATGATTCTTTGCTTTCCCTCCAAGAGATTGCTGAGGAGATCCTCAAAAGCACCAAGCTGACCATTGACCTGAAGGAGCGCATAGAGCAGACCCTGCTTCAAGAGGACATCGAGTCGTTCCATGACGACAACATTGAGGACTCTGATTACTGGGTGCTGAAGAGGAAAGTCAAGAGTTTGAACCTAGTTGCCAGGAGTCGCTCCGATTCTACCTCGTCCTCCCCAGGCACTCCCCATGTTTTTGTAATTGACCCTTCGGAGATTGAATCGATGCCCAAGCTGCCTGGCTTGCAAAACCTTTTCAGCGGGGAGACCTATTCCTCGCCACTGGAGAGCCCGATAGACGATTCAGAGCATCACATCCCTGAGCCCCTTAAACTTTCCAAAAAAGCTAGCTCCGATCCAGGGACCAGCCCCATGCGAAAGGACAAAAGCAAGCCCAAGGAGCTCAAAGACCTCGCTCAGGGGGCCGAGGCGAGTAGCATGATCGATGCGAAACGCATGTCCAACGCCAAGATCCTGAAATTTTTCGGCGTAGAGTCGACCGCCAACACCAAGGAAGCCCCGCAAAAGGTACCGGTCGTTTATTGATGGAGATGTCTCTAAACTAAGCCATTGTTTATTAGCGACCTGACGACTGGTTCCTTGCCTACGACTACAAACCAGGTGAGATCACCAGAAATGCTACTGGCCAGATAAATGGAGGTACCTGGGAGGCTCTGGTCGAGCAACTTACACTTCATGACACTGCCATAGGTAATAGAGTACGATGGATCTTTCCCAACCCCTGCTAATCTAAATTCTTGATTAGATACGGAATTCACAAACACCTTCCTGCTTGCGTTCCGGTCTTTCTCCAACCCGATGAAGCTGTCCCACCAGCTGATCTCCCGCTTCAATCTGCAGCCTCCAGAGGGTCTCTCCGAAGAAGAGCTTGTGGTGTTCAATGAGAAGAAGCTAAAGCCAATCCGGATAAGGTTAGTCGGGCATTGCATATCGCACCCACAAGAGATGGCGATTCACACCTAGTCAACGCAGAATCTTCAACATCTTGAAATACTGGCTGGAGTCGTACTTCTTCTACGATCAGGACTATGCCTGCCTGGACACACTGTTTCATTTCGCCAACAATACATTGACGCAGGGCTTGCCAGTAGCAGCGAAGAAACGGTTGATCACTCTGTTGGAGCAGAAGAAGGTAAGCACCATCTGCCGTGGCTACCGACAGTGCGGATCATTAAAATAACGTTGTTTTCAGTCTCGAGAACCCATCAAAATATCGACCATCCCCCAAACAAAACCCCTGGTGAAGGTTAAGGTTAAGGTTAGCGATTCATCGTTGGTGGGCGCCTTCCCAGAACCTGCCACAAACTCCCCCATGTTGTCGTGGAACGTGATTCCCTGGATTAAGACTCGGGGGGCCCTGGTGATCGCAGATCTCGATGCCCAAGACATAGCGCGACAGCTGACGTTGATCGACTTCCAGCAGTACTCGTTGATCCAACCAGAGGAGCTCCTGAATCTGGAATTCTCGAAGAAGGAAGGAAGCAAATCGATCAACGTCAAAGCCTTGACCAAGCTTAGTAACAAGATTACTGGCTGGGTCGCAGAGAACATCATTCGTGAGCGGGATCTTAAAAAGCGGTGCCATCTGCTGAAACACTTCATAAAGATTGGGGAGCAGTGCTACAAGCTACATAATTATAATACCCTGATGGCCATCATGAGCGCATTGAACTCCACCACCATCACCCGTTTGCGAAAGACCTGGGAGCCACTTAGCAACAAGACCAAGGCCACTCTGGAAGCCCTTCGACAGGCAACGGATCATAGCAGAAACTACTGCGCGTACCGAGCCAAGCTGAAAACCAGCGACATGCCCTGTTTGCCATTCTTCGGGGTATATCTCACCGACCTGACATTCATCCACGAAGGAAACCCTGCTTACCGTCGCAACGGTGGCGCTTCGATGATTATCAATTTCGACAAGCACTACAAGAGCGTGAAGGTGATCCAGGAGATTCAACGTTTCCAACAGACCCACTTCCAGTTCCCAGAACTTCCGGAGCTCCGGGAATTCCTGCGGGAATCACTGGACCGGATAGACTGGGGATCGGACTCGAGTAAGCTGTACGAGGCAAGCCTCGAGATCGAGCCCAAGGAGGGACGAGATGTCCGGAAGTTGGATGGCTTGATGAGCTATATTCGCCGTTAACTCCAGACGGCTACGCTTAAATTTTGAGTAATCTATTGGTATTTATTCATCTCCCGACCTTCCATAATCCTTTTTGCAAATAATAACCATATGGATTTTGTTGGTGCTTCCCTAACACTCCTGTATATTTAAATAGACACAGAGCGGCCCCTTAGATTATCCACACACATTCCTTCTTGTACCTCTAAACTCATACCTGTTTGACTCATATAGAATAAATCTCATCTAATCTAAGCTTGCAGTCTATAGTACATGGAAAGTGTGCTGTTATTAGGTGAAAATCTGCCCATTAATTGTAGTAGAGACTGAACATCCTCTGGAGGTGGTGATGGAATCCTAGCCATCAATGTGGATAAGGGAGAGGGGAGAAGACTGCGTAATGGAAAAAACTTCAATCAGATCCTTAGTGCCTGGACGGTCTTTCCGAAGCCCACAGCAATCCATTCGGACATTATTGGCGACCAGGAGAGCTGGTTCACCTCTGCCTCGGCTGTGTATGAAAGCAGTGGATCCTGTAAGGATTTTGCTGGTCGAGAGGCAGAGAGCTGTCGAAGATCCCACACGAGAACTTCACGGTCATCCCCTACGAGTGAATGTTGGCATGTGTTCAAGGGAAAGTTTCATTCCATGAGACTAGACTTACCTCCAGTGCAAAGGTGGCTGCTGTTATGAGGGGCCCAGCCAACACAATTGACATTTGCAACATGTCTACGAAGCTCAGTTACCGGCACTCCGGGTACACGAAGATCCAAAATTTGAACATCGGTAGAATCCATATGGAAGGTTGCCAAATAATTGGCATCAAGCTTGTTGAAGCTCAAACGTAAAAGTGGAGCTCCACTTGTCAAACCCCCAGCGGCGCTAGTGTTGGAGCCAGTTACAGCTGGAGTTTCGTAGATAATGGTGGAGTGCTCCAATGAGCTGGAATATTACCGTCATGTTAATCATCTCGGAGTACCGACCATACACTCATGGGGCACTTACCGAAGGTCAAACATTCGAACGCTGCCATCTGCGCCTACGCTGGCAAAGACATCGGCACTACCGCTAGCAAACGCAACATCGTAAACTTCGCGATCGTGAGCAATCAATTGAGTTTTAACTTGTTGTTTCTGATTCGAAGTTAGTGACGGCTTTCCTGAGGGACGAAGAACCTTTGAACCTACCTCAATATCCCATACTGTGCACGTAGTATCGATGCTACACGTGACTGCTAGCTTGGGATCAGCATCACACCAGTCAAAGGAAGTCAATGGGGCCGCCAGCTCGCCTTTAGTCTGTGTTTGATCAGAATTAGAAGATGCCCCCTAAACTACGCATATCGTGATACTTACGTTGCGAAGCAATGCTCTTTGAACCAAGCGCTGGTGAGTTCGACCAGCAGAGGTCATTCTAGGACTTCCCCCAATGTGGCCGTTGGCAGGCGCCCCGCTATCAACAAGCTCCCAGAGTCTGAGGTAATCCCCAGAGCTAGCGAGCAAATCTGTGCTAGAGTGACCACCCTGCGTTCAAGCCAGATGAGTAGTTGGGCTTTGGAGAACCTCAGTCTTCAGCTTACCTTGTAAGGGGCCCAGGTAACTTTGGTAGGAGGATAATGATGATCAACCTCCGCAGAACAATAAAAATCTCCCGAGGCGTGACGGAATTGCTCTTCAGTCTCTGGGAGTTGAATGATTTGAATCTATCAAGTTAAGAAACACGTTTATACTCCACGGTCCGAGAGGTTGTTCGCAACGTACGAGCGTACCTTGTTTGCGTATTCCTCGACGAAACTTCCAATTGCTAAACGAAATTTTTGGTGGCCTGGTCTTTTGGACCAATCCAAGTAATACACGGGCCAGGGGGCATTATAAGTACAAATCTCTTTTCGGGGCATGACGTCTTGATGGTTTTGGTTGAAATTGGGAGAAGAGCCTTCGTGCGGACGGGGAGAACTAGGAATCGAGGTGGTTGGAGGGTGCGAGCTGAGTCCAGGTCCACTGGGTCCCTGGAGATTCTCCTTAGGGGGGTATGCTGGTATTGTTTGGGCTTGTGAGCTAGAAATATGAGGGGGTTGCGAGGAAGCGTACGCGCCGCTATGCCCACTTTGGGATTGATGGGTTGGTAAAAGGCTTGGATGTGTCATGTCGGGGTGGCCGCTGAATGGATTATTCTCGACAGCTGTTTGGTTTTTTGGAAGGCTTGACTTGACTTGGTGTGTGTATATATATGTATGTATAACTTATTTAGTTTAGTGGACCACTTTTGAAGCAAGAAAGGAAGAGTAACTGATGAGAAAATTTAAACTCGGAAACCATCCAAGATCAGAATCGGTTGATAAATAAGAAAATCAGTTTATTTCGACAGGGATGTACACTATTTTCCACCATAAATCTTTGAAATTCATATTATTAATCTATTGTATCCATGGAAATAATAAAAAATAAAACAAGCATACAAATGAAAGCGATGTAAAGTGGAATTATGCAAGAAACTTGATCATTTAAAGTTCTTGTAAGAACGCTTCTCATACTCCTTGAGTCTGTATCTTCTCCGGGCACTAGTAAACATCAAGATACGCATTAGTGGCTGAAGAGTTGCCTACATGGCCGAGTTGATATTTACCTGACGGGAATACGGGCTTCAACCAAGTTACGCTCTTGAAGACTGGCAAAGCGGTCTTTGAACAAATTGCCCTCAGGCTATGAAGAGCAGATGTTAGTCATTGGTTGCTACGTAGGAGGGGTACGATAACAAAATGCTACCTTTAGTTTTCTGAGTGAATCGGGAAGCTCGTCTTGGAGTTTGACCTCGATGCTTGGAAGCTTGATTCTGGTAACAATTATTAGGGTGAACTGGGGTGATGAATGAAGTTTATGCATTGGTACTTACAGGTGCTTGCCAATCTTCTTCTTGGGCTTCAATGCTTGCTCTTGAGCAAGGAGTTCCTTTTCCTTTTGCTTTTTCTCCCGCTCCTCCAGCTCAGCCTGCACTTGTTTTTCGAGTTCATGAACCCTAGAAATCAGGTTTGAGGATCATCTCCACATGGAGAATGGTGTTGCATTTACTAACCTGGCGATCTCCTTAGACAGTTGCTTATTCTTTTTCTGTTTCTCCTCTTCACGTTTCTATAAAGTCACATTTAATGGCCATGTCTAGAGGCATAAGAGTTCTGCCATGGTATCTGCATACCTGAGCTAATTTGCGCGCTTCCTTGTTTCTCTGGGTTTTTGTCTTCTTGACGCTGAGCACAGCATTCGATTCATCCTCTGAAGCTGATGCTTCTGCCGATTCCTCCTCCTCTTCTTCTTTGGGAGTCTCCTACAAACGGCTGATGTTAGAGTCGGCACGTCTACTTGATCAAGATTCAAACCAACCTCTTCCTGATCCTCAACAGACGCATGAGCCGAGATATGCACGAGCGTTTGGTTCTTTGATATCTTGTCCATCTCCACTTGGCCGGCAATATTGATCAATTCCTATGCGCAAGAGAAATGTGAATGGTTGCGCTAAACAAATCATGTGCTCCTAATCTACCTTATGGTCCTCTTCTTTAGGATTGTAGGAGGCACCTGGATGAGCAATCTTGACGGCAGGAATTCCCGCAGGCTTCATGGTGTAGGTATCAGGTGCCTAAAATCAAGTGCTGTGTCAGAACAGAATACATTGGTAACAATTATTCTATTCACGTGCTACCTTCTTCTTGACGACCTTCTGGCTTTGTAAGAATCCCTTCTCATCCTTGGCATCAATAGGATCGATGTCTGGTCAAATAAGTAATGAGTGAGCATATGTGTTGGATGATTGACCGATGTCATTGCTTCAATACATCCGTTGTGCATACCTTCAGTTTCCCAGATGTCGTACGCAGCGCGCTTAGCGGGCTTCTTTTTGGGGCGCTTGCTATCGCCTTCGAGCTTGCGCTTGTGGAGAGACACGAGTTGGGCCTTGGTGAGACCGGATAGCTTGGCTTGCTCTTTAAGAGAGGTAGTTTTGCTACCAACAGCTGGGACACTGGAGCGTTGCTCCAGAATTTCGTCCACACGGAGCTTTCTGTGCTTGAGCTTTTTTTTCACTAATTTTGCGTTTAAATAAGAGGGTCTGGGTTCCGTTGAGAAATGCAAGAATATTACCTTGAGCATCACCATCGATATCTAAAGTGAAGAGTTGTTCGTCGGGGCGTTCTTGGATTTTACCACTATCATATTATTACAAGTCCGAATTAGCAAAAAGTCCAAACTTGAGTGCTACTCAATCACACATGAAGCACAAAAATAATCACCCGAAAGCTCTTTCTTCAGCACGAATATCCTCCAAGGTATTCTCGACCTCGGTGATGTCAATATTCTTCTTCCAGCTCTTCTTTCCCTTGCGGGAACCTTTCTTCTTTGGTATAGTGGTCGAGATAGGCTGTGTGGACATTATTAAAGAAAAATAATCAAAGTACTAAAATAAACCAGAGCGCTATCCGCTAGTGTCAAGACGGTTTGTTAAAATCAAACTGCCTCTGTTCTCCTTGGAATTTTTTTTTTGATTTTTCTTTTGCATTTTCTAGTCCACGAAAAAAAGTTTCTGTTTAAGTTAATTGATTTTGCTTATATCGGTGGTTAAATGGTTTTAACGTTGCATGACTTCTATGGGTCAATGCTAAGCCAGAGTATTACTTCCAAAGCGTTTAGCGCAGTGTGTATATTAAGAAACGTACTCCTATGTGGTACGCAAAAACCTATGTCCCATTGCAGGCAGGCAGCATAGATGGTACTGACACGGTGCCACACGACCACGCAGTACAACGAGCTCAACGCGCCAGATGTTAGTATGTCCCCGATCTCTTTGTTTTCGACCGGCGTACTCAACCCTGTCTACTTTCTTGAACTCCCCCTCTCCCTCTCCCATAGACATCCCGCCAAATGACAAAAACAACGTTGTCAGCGACCCATACAAAACCCTATTTGTTGGTCGGCTGAATCCTGAAACCACCGAAGGTATTCTCTCCGACGCTGGACTTGTACAGATTCTCGAAGAGCTTGTGGAAAATTGACCTTTTCCCCTTTCACAGAGACGCTCAGCACTTTTTTCAGTCGGTATGGCGCCCTGAACACTACCACGTTAACCCGAAATATAGGTAGGCTTGGGCATCTCGCGTTTTTTACCAAACAAACCCCACCGACTTAAAGGTTTCCAGTTACCGGGGATTCACGTGGATACGGTTTTGTGGAGTTTCAAAGTGAAAGGGCTTGTCGAGACGCCTACATGGTATGGTTCCTTGCATGCCTCGTGCGCTGGCTTGTATCTAAATCGATTAAGAATGCCAACAAAGCGACCCTCGATGGTCGGCAGATTCTAGTGGACTATGAGAGAGGTCGAGTCATGGAAGGGTGGATCCCGCGCAGATTAGGTATGGCCGAGCAGGCAGCTTCGCTTAGGATTAGTGTTGGGCTAAGCTAATTGAATTAATCGGGGTCTAGGTGGAGGCTTTGGAGGCAGGAAAGAGTCGGGTCAGCTACGTTTTGGTGCTAGAGATAGGCCCTTCAAACGACCTTTGTGAGTACATGGTATAGCTCATCATGAATGGCTGTGCAGCTAACGGTTGCTTCAGCAAACCCAAGGACTACCAGAATACACCATCAATCGATCCTGAACAACGGTATGACGATTGCTGGAGACGACCAAACCCTTTGGACATCTCGCCACATAGAAGAGAGTCACATCGCAGTCATGATAAAGACGAGCGCAGGAAGAGGGAGAGGTCGCGAGAGAATTACCGATCTAGGGATGACGACGAAAGGCGTTCAAAGAGTAGTAGACACACCCACGCTGATGAGCGGTCGCATCGGTCCAGACACCACCGGGAGCGCTCAAGAGATAGATATCACGACTCTGGTCGAGAGAAGAGATCAAAGCGTGAACGTACTCCTAGCCCTTCACGGCACAGGCGTTCACATCGATATGATTGAAGCGTTGCTCGTGATACAATAGACCTCATAATAACTCAATAAATTGTAATAGCCAAATCCGATGAAGGAATCTGAAAAAATTCAATACAATTCGGATTTCCATATGTGATTATCTAGCTCGAACCTTCCCGTGTCTCCTCTCAAACCCTTCACAATGATTACTCCACCACACCTTCCAGGCAAAATTCTCTCTTTAGTAGGGTTGCTCGTTCTGGCTCATTCAGCATACTCGACATATGAACGTAAGATATCTTTCTGTATTCCCGAAAATACTCTTGAAACTAAAGTCCATCATGATGTAGATCTATCTTATTTGAAAGCCGCCGAAAAACTCGAAAACGGTCTTCCTGCAGATGTAAGCATCTTACTTTCAGCGGTTCTTCCAAACCAAATTAGGAGCACCCGCTGGTTCCTTGAACATTCACTGATGCCTTTCTTATGTCTAGATTATATTTGAATGCTTGTTGGGTGTTCTAATCTTCATGTTTGGGTTTACTCTGGTATCCGGCTCACTAAAGCCAATTCTCATGGAAATCGAGATGTCCAAGCAGTGAGTTTTCTTTGCTTAGTTAGACAGTCAAGATATCGCCTAATCTGGTAATTCTATAGGACCATCGCGAAGTTTGACTCACGTCCCTCCTTCCAGACGTTCAACCACCGTGGTGTGCACCTGCACAGTAAAGCCAACTAGCTCCTTTCCCTTGCACCCAAAGAACCTTTTGTCTATCATTCCTTTCTACCCCCTTAGTTTGGAACTGGTCGTCACAAGGCGTCGCCTATTCACGTTTTTATAAAGACATGAAAATTGTACATGATGACCGTTGGATAAAATGCGCCATTGTTCATTGTTATAGAAAGAAGGAGTTCCGGTTTGGACCCGATTATGTGCTGTTGAATTGTGAGATGGCATTGTGCGCTCGTCAATCGAGAGGTGACATCAAATCATTATGCAGCATTCCCCGCTCTGTACAATAGCCGCAAATGCATTAGCAGTTTGGATGATTGATTGTATGTGCGAGATGATTGAGATTTTGTGGGCCTGAAAATTAGATCAATTACTAAAATGGCGAGGGTTGGTTTTTAGTTACTTGTACGTGGTTTGTTGCAGCTTCGGACGCTAGAGCGGCTCTTCGCAATGAGTTCCTTTGACCCCGCAAATTTCAGCCCTTACTCGCCATCTCCTGACGAACAAAAGAGAACGCACTCGTTCCCTTATGACCAGATCCCTTCGTCTTCATATCAACAAAGTACACAAAACACTTTCTCTCCCGCACTGGATAGTAGAGCTGAAGAGGGCCAAGTGAAAGTAAACCGATTCGAGACTTCCCTGAAATTCCGCATCGACCTTGAGGCGGCTTTTGCCTACGTTCTGTTTTGCTTTTCAGGTAATCTGCTTGAGCTTGAAGGAACTGGTTGTTTTTCCTCGGGACCTGCGTGGATATTTAGTGGTATTTCTCTATCTTAGGGGTGTTTCTCCTTATTACGGAGCAAAAGAACGACTACGTTCGTTTTCATGCTTGGCAGTCTTGTTTGGCCTTCACTCCATTATTCGTAAGTACCTTGAATAGAAAAGGATACTTGCTCAATTCAAGCAGGAAGATTCAAATCTTTGCTTTGAATAGGTCCTTCAATTCGTGCTTGCCTTCATCTCCACCACTCTATGGTGGATGTTGATGATTTTAGAAATCGGCTTGGCCGGGTTTATGGGGTATGTCAACCTACACTATACATGCAGTGCTCAGTCGTTAATCCACTTTCTTTAGATACAAGGCTTACATGGACAGTGCGTCACTCGATCGCTTTTTGCTTCCGTATGTGGGTATTCTCGCTGCGAATTGGGTAGACAATGAATAAGCCTCCGACTTTTCTCTGTTCAAGACAGCCTTGCATTAGTCTTCCATCAAATTTGTGTGGCAAAGGTGCTATTAAATCCAATATATCAACCCAGTTTTCTGACGTACTCTTGGTAGCGTTTGTACATTAGAGGTTTATTTGGACCTGTACAGCGAGAATTCACTCGAATAGAAGACATTTCCAATCGTCTCTTGGACCGGAATAAACTAGATTCTATACAATACTACTGACAAAGCTCTATCAATCAATATTAGAGGGGAGGGCCAGGCTTATTAAGTGTTTCGAGATTGTTCGAATCCTTAGAGGAGGTGTGACAAGAAGTGAATCGAGTATTGGAGTTTCAAAAAGTGCTGGATAACGCATTCAAAATTCGAGAATAATGATGGGATGTGTGGAATGGGTCGCTGTAATACAAACCTTACACAAAGCCAAGTGTGAGAAGCTTCAAAGAGGCGTAAGGAGGAAGATACTAAAGAAACTTGCTTTGTCAAAAAGAAGTGTGTGGTGTTACTTGGAGTGTCCATTTTCAACACTGGTGTGCTCATCCACCTGTGGGTTCACTGACATGATTTCAGAAGAGATGGCCCCTTCATCGTTTACAACCACTATTGCCGGTGCATTGTTGACCATTCGCACGCCACGCCCTTCTGCAGCGAGCTCTCTCCTTAACAATTCGTCGCTATACGTCGTTCCCTGAGCTTCGGAGCTACTCCCGCTCCAGGCTTTTGTTGTCAACATGTTACGATAATGATGAGCGAGCAACTGGGCATCTTTAACGGTTAATCTTAGTGAGTGCCGCTTAGGAGGATCTAACGCACCGGCTAGAGGTGAAAGCGAATTCACATCGCTGGCGGAAGTATTGCCCCTTCGGAGATAGACACTCCCACCTTTACCATCATACTCAGTATTCATTTTCTCGTTGACATATCTTCCACGAGGGTTTTTGGAACGTCTGCGTGCAATAAACACTGCCAATCCAAGAAGAAGAAATGCAACGGCACTCCCGACAGAAATTCCAGCAATGGCTCCACCAGAGAGGCCACCACCAGTGGCTGAAGGGGGGTTGAGCAGAGATGGGTTAGGAGATGACTCGGTCATTTTCGGTACGTTAGGCTCTGAGGAAGGGGATGGCGCCAGTGTCTGGGCAGATGGAGGTGGGCCATTACCAAGTGCGACAGGAGGAATATATGGGAAACGAATGTCTTGATCGACGGATTAGAGGCGAGTTAAAACACAGAGAGAAACAAGCACTAACCGAATATTGTGAAGGTTGGGCCTTTATCCACCCAGGAAGATTTATCATTCGGCGTGGATACGGTGAAATAAAAATTCTTTCCAGTAATATTTTGGGTTTCGGGGTATCCACTTTGCAGAAGATTAGTAATGGCGGTGCTGTTTTGTCGAGTATATGTGAGGAAGCCTTGGCTATTTGTAAGATTAAGCCACTGTTGTACTGGTTTGTAGTCATCCTCTTCTGTATACAGCTTCACATCTACAAAGCCTACGGAAAGGAAAGTGGGATATTGGTAGTTCCACCTCAACAAGTATTCATGGCCACTAATCCACTGGTCACCCGCTGCTGGTAGACAATATATCTGAGGCCCGCAAGGAGAGGTATAATTGGAGGCTACATACGCAAAATGTTAAATTAGGTACCACGGCTTTCCTGAGCACAAACAACACTCACGATCAATAGGCTCAAAAGTGACGTTCTTAAATGGAGGCAGGTCTCCTCGACAAAAAGAGAAAGAGCCAGCAATAAGGGAGACTGGTAGAAGAAGTCGGGGATATTTCTCTAGTATTGAGAGGAACATAGAGGGTATAACTTGGGAATAACTCTATACAAATTTGAACAAGTAGAGGGTATAAAGACAAAAGACGAAAGATCAATGCTAAACAGTGAAAAAAGTGCCGAACAAGAATCCCGATGTATTGATGAGGCTTTTATTTCTGGAAACAATCTCAAGGCCTATACCCTAGCCATAACTCTTAATATAGAGTGGTTTTTTGAATTAGCCCGTTTCCCTAAAATAGTCATGGCCAATGGGGAGTATCGCACTGTTACGCAAGGATGCTTTCCAGATAGCGTCAGTGGCCACACTCCCGGCGTCAATACTAGAGCTCTTTGGCAGCTGGAGAATATGACGTCTTTAATCTATTTCAGAGACATTTAATGATACGCTTCAAAATGTGCATGATGGTAACTGAAATCAGCCAGCTTCCTTATTTAACCATGTATAGGCATAGTGCAGAAAATTCCTAGCAGCCGCATGGCTTAATTAGCCTCGAACAAATACTGTTGACCCCACAATGGGCTTAATCCTCCACTAATGCTAATGGTTGCTACCACTCAGTACTGACAATAGCACCGTTACCAATGCATTATTAAACTGCTACCAATGACCTGTTTCATCAAGCAATTGGTTTAAAGTTGATTATCCCTTCACCTATATATATCCACCACTGCCTCAGTCCACATCCACCAGTGTAGCATAGTGCTTGCCTAAAATCACAACTGGTTGTCGTACATAGCATTGCTTGCCTACAGTCATTCGTAGTGTTGCTTTCCTAACTCATTCTCGATACGGCACCCACCCCAGATACAGCTCCAATCCCAATTCTAGCCTTAATTACTTCCCAAATTTAGCCATGCTTGAACACATTCGCCTCAACTCTACAGAAGCTACCTTGGAAAGGTACTTTCCAAAAAAGGCTGCTGCTAAAACCATCAAACCGGAAAATAGGCCATCTAAAACTCTATTGGGTACTGCTTCGATCTCCGAGCATGAGAGATCAAGGGTGGAGGCCAATAGCAAGCTGCATGTTATGAGTATCGTTGCAAATACCATCGAGCATATTTTTGAATGCGGCAGCGAAGGAAGTGAAAGCGCATTACCTCCGTTGGATGAATTTATCCATCGAATTCATCGAAAAGGCAACTTGTCCATTACAAACCTGCTTACCGCGCTACTGTTTCTTGTTAGACTGAAGGAGTATCATCCATCATGCAAAGGTACATATGGTTCTGGACACAGGCTGTTCTTTTCTGCAGTCATTATTGCCAACAAATATCTTTATGATGGCGCCTACCACAACACTTCATGGGTAAGACTTGCTGAGGGAAGATATAGCCTAATCGAAATCAATCAGATGGAGTGTGAGCTGCTAGGGCTGCTGAGATACCAGCTACATGTCAAAAAAGAGGACTGGATGGAGTATGCTAGGATAATGGACACAAAGCTAACCAAGTCCTGGTTCAAGCGTGGGTTTGAGGGGCCAGAGAATCATCTGTTCGAGAGGTTGGTCAAAAATATCGATTGGCCATTACAGAAGTAACCATACAAATCACTGAAGTGACCATACACTAAACCCTACACACTACGTAGACCGGCCGACTCCATCATACCTCAGTACCTTGTCATTTATGTAGTACATACATAGAATTAATCATATAACGTGCATTCCACCCATCTCAATAAAATACAGAGTGATTAAGCTAACTAGGCAAGAGATTTGTCTCAACTGAGGAGGGGGTGGGAATAGCCCAATTCGGAGCAGCAAAGTCTTGTTCCAACTGGGTCATCGTACGGGCTATAAAAGTAGCAAAGTGGCTAACATGTATATACACCCCAAAAGCTGTTCCCCCTCTACTGTAGAGGCTCCTTGTTTGTAGACACTGTAGCTTGTAACACCATATAGTAAGAACCTGATCCCATTTCTCTTAACACAGGTGTCCTTCCCTATTGCGGCCCCCTACATATCTGGGGGATATTGTGATCTGTATAACAGCAAAATGGAGACCGTTATCAACCCTACACTCAACAGATGGGTTGATGGAGCATCATTTTCGTGTTTCCCCAAGCGGGCGGCGAGGAAGGACTTTTTGATAGAGATTTGAGGGATGCCAATGGGAGTGGGAATGGGCTGAACCCTATCGTTTAATGTAAGATCCTTCTCCGACTCTAAAAAGGCCAAATCGTTCTAGGGCGAGTGGAAATGTTGAATGCATTTTGGTATTTGGCCAACCTTTTGGTCATTACTCGAGAACAAGTGCGCAACTACAACCTGAGTGACCTCTTTGTGACTGGAGTTGCTGGTCCCAACCAAGTCTCGACGTGTCTCAGGCAATTTGTGAGGTTTTTTGATCAGCTACGCAGTGCCGGCGCACTTACTGCCTAGTATCAGTGCTGACGTTCGCAACAAAAATCTAGCCATAGAGGGAAATTCGCTATCTTGTGCCTTAATTTCCCCAACGATATTTGAAAGACTCAGCATGAGGTCAGGTGTGCAGGCAAAATCAGCCACCACCAGTCGGGGAATTCCATTGACAAGCTGGGATGTAATAAAGCGAGCGCTGGGGCAATAATTGTGATGTGGTCTGGGTAGCCACTCAAGCCTTCTAATTGGTTGGTTTTACGAACTATTGGTAACCTTAAATTTGTCGCACCATTCAGCCCAATCGGTTGCTACTGGCCAATTGATGCGCATGATCCACAAACAGTCGGAACACCATACCAGCAACATAATATCATTGACGAATCCAACATACCGTTCGAGAACAGGCAGCGGATTGAATTTTGAAGATATGCTTTGATTATTGCTTGAATTGGGGATCCATTGCAGACTTATCCGACTTATCAGAAAACCACCTGAATCCGCCTGTGTAATCTCAATATGTCGAACTTTTTGACCAATTAGACCACTTATCTAACTACATAAATAAGCTTGATTGCGATTCTTGCATCAATGGAAGCAGGGATTAGTAGATAACTTGTGGTTACTCATTCCCGGATCAGGGGGAGGAGAAAGTCTCTGTATTGTTTAAATCTTAATTCCCTAGTACTAATCTAAAGTACCAGCTGAGCGTTCATAAATCTCTGAAGTAAATATTTGCACCTGTGCCTGTTTTTAGGGTTAGGGGGGGGGAGACAGTCACCAACAGGTGAAATCTTTATTTCAGTTGAAACAAAGAAGCAAGCGCTACTGTTGTAGCTTTGATACAAGAGTGTGTGGCTGAGGGGAATTTGTAGGTAAGTTTACAAGAAGTGAAGATAGTTCTTCAGTGCTCAAGACACTGTTCAGGGGGAGGGGGGGGGTAGCACAAGGGGTAAGAATGATTTGTGAACAACATTAATGAGGGGAATACAATAAGGATTGATATTCATCATAAAGGGAGTGTGCTGCTTCAGATATTGCTGCCAAAGGTCTGTCAAGTACTTCAGGTAGGCCAGCTTGGGTTTTTCTGACTGCAGAATATAGTGAGCAAACTTCTTAACTTCAGGATCTCCAAGTATAGTTCTCCAGCAGGAGCCAGGTGTAGTGTGATGTGTTCTCTTCCATGCCTTAATCAGTGGGTTGCTGCAGTGGTGAAGTCTGAGGTATAATCTGGTTCTAAGGTAGAGAAGTCTGATCTTATAGGGCATAAACCCAAAAGCACCAAGAATAGCATGTCTGTAGGGGCATTCAGGCAAATGAGGCACCAAGGAGGTAATGCACCATACTGCAAACTTGTCAAGCTTAGTGCAGTCTCTAGAAGTAAGAGAGAGAAGTGGTAAGCCAAATTCCAGGACAGGGAAGACAAACTGCTTGAGTAGAAGGAGGCAGCTGGGAGCTGAAGTTGTAGGAGGAGTAACAGCCAGTAGCTTGTGGAGTGCCTGTCTTGCAAGGATAATTCTCTTCTTCAGGTGTGCTCCAGAGTCTAGTCCAGTAGGAAGGAAAGGAAAGCCAAGATATGTAGCAGAAACCTGAGCAGGTAGAGTGGAGCTCTCCAAGTCTATGGGAGAGCCCAAAGGTACTGTCTTTGCAATGGAAAGCTGGAGATTATTCTTCTGCAGATACTGGTGGATGGTCTGGGAATCTTGTTGCACATTGGAGGAGGATATTCTGATGTCATCAGCAAAGAGAGTAACCAGGCAGTCAGCTGAGAGTCTTGGGAAGTCATTCAGGAAGATGGCAAACAGTATAGGACCAAGCACAGAGCCTTGAACCACTCCATTAGGAACTGAGAACACAGCTGATTGCTCACTTGGGTGCAGAATTCTTGCTTGTGGATCCAGAAACAGAGACCTGACAAGGAGGGTGAGAGAGGTACTGGAGAAGCATTGCAACTTGGACCAAAGCAGATTTCTGTCAACTGAATCAAAGGCCTTAGTAATATCAAACAGAACAGAGGGATACTTGCACTGGAGAGAGTGATCTTGGCTAAGTATGACTGCATATTCCAAGGAGAGGCCAGGAACAAAGCCAAACTGTGCAGGATGAAACTTGAGAGAGTCAGAGTAGAGCTCCTGAGCAAGCAGAAGCTCAAACACCTTTCTGCAGGTGGGCAGCAGAGATATTGGCCTGTAGGAGCTAGGATCCAGGTGCTTTCCTTTACCCTTGTACAGTGGCAGAACATTTGCAAAGGACCATTCCTCAGGAGTAGAAAGCTGGGCTGAGCATTGCTGAAACAGTGGAAGCAGAAGTGCAGACATGGCCTTGGTACTAGTCTTCAGAAGCTCATAAGAGATTGTGTCCACACCTGGAGCAGTAGAGTTGGGAAGCCTCTTGAGCACATTATGGATTCTCCCTTGATCAAGTGCAAGTGGGATGGGCAGAGTCTTGAAGTCAGGATGAAAGCCAGGAGTTGAGTACTGCTTTGTAGAGAAGAAGATGTTAGCCAGCTGTTCTGTTGAAGGTAACTTCCTGGAAGAGGGCCTCATTGCTCTGTAGAGTCTTGATACTGTTCTTGTTATAGAGTTGGAAGATTGGGTTAGGGGGGAGGGAAAGTCACCAAGTTGGTGAAATCTTTATTTGAGTTAAGAACTAATCTAAGTACAAATAAAGAAGCCAATTCAGAGGTCTAGAACCTCTCTAATAAGTAATCTAATTTATGTTTTGTTTCATCTCTAATGTTTGTTTCAATAAAGTAAAGCTCATCAGGGGTAAATATAAAATTCAGGGGTTTTGGGGGGAGTACAAATTGTAGATGTTTCTGATCAATATAATCCAAGACTGGAACCCAGCCTGGGATTAGGTGCAGTAGTAAAGGTGTATGGACTTGTTAGTAGCTCTGCCACATAGATCTTAGATGGTCCTGAGCCAGTAGTCTTGGTTTCTCAGCTTTTTGAAGTTTTGAAGCAAGCTCTGTTACTACAGCAGAGCCAACCAGGGTGTGCCAGCAAGAAGATTTCAGGGAGGAGTCAGATTGAAGCCATTGTTGGATGGAGGGGTTATGTGATTTCTGAAGTTTGACTAGGAAGGAAGCACAGAGATAGATCATTCGGATTTGGTATGGGTAGAACCCAAAGGCTCCATTAGTTGCATGGATATAGGGAGATACTGGAAGATAAGGTACCAAGGATCTGATACACTGATGGAGAAATTTATCCAGGCGGTGAAGTTCTCTGGAGGTTAGGGGTATAATGTGGAGACCAAATTCAAGTACTGGCAGCACATACTGCTTCAGAAGTATAGGGATCTTTTGAATTGGAGTGTCTGGAGTGACTACTACCAGAAGCTTTTTGAGAGCCTATTGGGCAAGACAGATCCTATTATTCAGGTGGAGCTTGGAGTTAATCCCATGTTGACAAAACGGCAGACCTAGATATATTGCAGTTTGTTGTGGCAGAATGCTAGTGTTCTGTATAGTTGTAGTGCATCCTATTGGGACTGTCTTGGAAATTGAGAGTGAGAGGTTGTTGGCAGCCAAGTACTTCTCAATGATGGCAGTGTCTGCTATGGGATTAGGAGTAGCAATCTTGATATCATCCGCATAGAGAGTTAGTAGTGGATAGGGAGAATCTGGTGAGGGCCTTTTGGAAATAAAGGAAAGTCATGTAGGAATATCACAAATAATAAGGGACCTAGTACAGATCCTTGGACTACTCCATTTGGAACTTCATAAGTCTCTGATGTACAACTTGGATGCAAAATTTTGGCTGAGTTCTCACAAAATAGAGAACGTACAAGAAGGGTCATTGGTAGTGTGGTAACTGCTAATAGCTTTCTCCAAAGCAGAGCTCTGTCCACAGAGTCAAAGGCTTTAGTAATGTCAAACAGAATGGTTGGCAATGAGAATTGAAGTGAATGATCATGGCTTAGCACTACAGCCATATCCAAGGAGAGTTTGGGAAGAAGCCAAACTGAGAAGGATGGAATGGATATAGTTGAGATTGCAAGGATCTTGCTATTATAAGCTCAAAGATTTTCCGGCAGGTTGGTAGGAGTGAAACTGGCCGGTAAGAACCTGGGAGTGAGTGTTTCCCCTTCCCTTTGTATAAGGGTATTACATTTGCCTGTGACCAGGCCTTTGGGGTAGTCAATTGTTGGGCACAGATAGAGTAGAATGGGAGAAGTAAGTGACTCATTTTGGAGTAGCACACCCGGAGTAGATTGTAGGTAATCAAGTCATGTCCAGGTGCAGTATTTGCAGGAAGCTTCTTTAAAATTTTCTCCAGAAGCTTTGCTGAAACCAAAATTGGAGATGTTGTACTGCTAGATATGTCACCAGTATGGTAGAAAGGAGGAGTGGGATGCATGGTTGAATCAAAGAATATAGGGGCCAGTTTGTCTGGTGATGGTATACTCCTTGCTTGGGGTCTCATGGCTTTGTATACTCTTGATATGGACCTTGTGGTGGCATTCATATTTACTAAGGGCAAGGTATCCATGATATGAGCCCATAATCTAGTATGCTCAGTGATCTGTAGTGACTTGGAGTAGGAGATTGCGCTTTCCAGGAGGTTCTGTGTTTTTGGGTTAGGGAAACATAGGTAGCTGGAATTTAAGGCAGAAATGATGGCTTTCCATTTAAGTTGGTTTGCAGATGGCTTTTGGTAGGACTTGGTGGGCAGGGCCAGACAGCCAGTGATTATGATGAAATGCTGGTAAAATAGCCATAATGCATTTACATCATCACAAATCCATGCAGGTAAGCTGGGAAATGCATATTCTGTAAGCAAGGATAGGTAGTTGGCAAAGTCCTGTGTCTGTGATACTGAAGCTTTGGCTGGCAGGATTGTAAATGGCTGAAGAAGGGTGCCAATTGGTAGGGTTTTTCTGGCAGAAATGATAATATGTATTGGCTTGTGATCAGATTTCTCTAGTGAACCACAGCTGATATCCTCTGGAATGCTTGTAACCTGGTGGATGTACTGTAAGGCAGCTGGAGTGGCTGTTACCCAGTCAACACAACGTTGAGCTTGCTGAGTGTTTACAGTGACCAGATGGTTTTGTCGGAGGAACTTTGTAAAGTGCTCCTCTTGGGTTCTAAGTCTGGATGAAATAGTGGTGATATTTTCAGGGTGGGGAATATTTATATCTCCCACTACCATACAAGGGATTGATGAGCTGTTAATGAATTCTGATGTGGCCAAGAAAATTGCCAGTGTTATGGAGTTAGACAGAGATGGAGGGAGATAGATAATAATGGCTACTATAGTTGGAAGTGTTAGAGCATAGCAGTAATACTCATAGATGATGGATACATTTGCTGAGGGTGCAAGCTTAGAAGATGAAAGAGCAACAAGTGCCATTGAGTGAGCTGGAAATTTTGGGTGAGCAGATGAATATGCATTCAGTCTAGAGGGAAGTTTTGGCAACTTAACATCAATTAGTAGGAGCAAGTAATATTCCTTTTTCAGTAAGTTTTCTAATTCAGCTACAGTTGGAGTGATGGAGTTGCAATTGAGTAAGAGTATGTTCTGTAGTCAGGCAGACTCTGAGGTTGCCTGTTCCTGCTGAAACTCTTGCACTGCCCTTTGTAAATTTCCAGAATTATTCCACAACTCTTCAAATGGAGCTTGCGTAATGTCTTTCAGGATTCTAATTGCTTCCTCTTTCAAGAAGTAGGCCACATCATAGGTTGGAGCCTGTTTCTTAATGGCAGCAAAGAAAGCCATAATTGCCATGTGAGCTGGGGGCTTGTTGAATATTCCTGGCTCAGTGTCCATTGACTCTGGTGGAATGATTGTGAATTTGGTAGGCACCCAGTTTAGATTTTTTGCCAGATACTTAGTCAATGCAGTGGAGAAGTTTCTGTCTACAATCATTTCTAGGATCTTTCCTCTTCTCCAAGCTAGGTTAACAATTTTTGAAGTGTCAATATTTAGAGAGCGGAATGTATGTCTGATGTTTGATATAGTAGTCCATGGAACATTGCAAAGTATAGCAAGGACCAATTCTGGAGCTGAGGTAAGTTTGCTGGAGGCTTATAGGTAGACTTCCTGGCAGGTTGTGTGGTAGGCTTTAGTGTTTCCAAGGTAGCAAGTTGTGGTTGAGACTTTTTGGAATTACGTATGACTTTGGAAAGAATTCTGCAGCACTGTGTCAGGAATGTTAGTACTTTGATGGTGCAGGCTGGCTCCTGGTACTGCTTTGTAGAATACTGAGTATGTCTCTTTTGTTTCCTTTATCCAAGTGCTATGCTGGAATGGATTTGGGAAAGACTCAGGTATCAATCTGTTGATTTCAAGTTCAGACAGTTTAGATTGTTGTAAGCATCCATGACTATATTATGACATCTGAAGATTGAAGTATGAAGTAGGTAATATCTGGTTAGGGGGGAGACAGTCACCAACAGGTGAAATCTTTATTTCAGTTGAAACAAAGAAGCCAGCGCTACTGTTGTAGCTTTGATACAAGAGTGTGTAGCTGAGGGGAATTTGTAGGTAAGTTAATAAGAAGTGATGATAGTTCTTCAGTGCTCAAGACACTGTTCAGTGGGAAGGGGGGTAGCAAGAGAGGTAAGAATGACTTGTGAACAACATTAATGAGGGGAATGTGATAAGGATTGATATTCATCATAAAGGGAGTGTGCTGCTGCAGATATTGCTGCCAAAGGTCTGTCAAGTACTTCAGGTAGGCCAGCTTGGGTTTTTCTGACTGCAGAATATAGTGAGCAAACTTCTTGACTTCAGGATCTCCAAGTATAGTTCTCCAGCAGGAGCCAGGTGTTGTGTGGTGTGTTCTCTTCCAGGCCTTAATCAGTGGGTTGTTGCAGTTGTGAAGTCTGAGGTATAATCTGGTTCTAAGGTAGAGAAGTCTGATCTTATAGGGCATAAACCCAAAAGCACCAAGAATAGCATGTCTGTAGGGGCATTCAGGCAAATGAGGCACCAAGGAGGTAATGCACCATACTGCAAACTTGTCAAGCTTAGTGCAGTCTCTAGAAGTAAGAGAGAGAAGTGGTAAGCCAAATTCCAGGACAGGGAAGACAAACTGCTTGAGTAGAAGGAGGCAGCTGGGAGCTGAAGTTGTAGGAGGAGTAACAGCCAGTAGCTTGTGGAGTGCCTGTCTTGCCAGGATAATTCTCTTCTTCAGGTGTGCTCCAGAGTCTAGTCCAGTAGGAAGGAAAGGAAAGCCAAGATATGTAGCAGAAACCTGAGCAGGTAGAGTGGAGTTCTCCAAGTTGATGGGAGAGCCCAAAGGTACTGTCTTTGCAATGGAAAGCTGGAGATTATTCTTCTGCAGATACTGGTGGATGGTCTGGGAGTCTTGTTGCACATTGGAGGAGGATATTCTGATGTCATCAGCAAAGAGAGTAACCAGGCAGTCAGCTGAGAGTCTTGGGAAATCATTCAGGAAGATGGCAAACAGTATAGGACCAAGCACAGAGCCTTGAACCACTCCATTAGGAACTGAGAACACAGCTGATTGCTCACTTGGGTGCAGAATTCTTGCTTGTGGATCCAGAAACAGAGACCTGACAAGGAGGGTGAGAGAGGTACTGGAGAAGCATTGCAACTTGGACCAAAGCAGATTTCTGTCAACTGAATCAAAGGCCTTAGTAATATCAAACAGAACAGAGGGATACTTGCACTGGAGAGAGTGATCTTGGCTAAGTATGACTGCATATTCCAAGGAGAGGCCAGGAACAAAGCCAAACTGTGCAGGATGAAACTTGAGAGAGTCAGAGTAGAGCTCCTGAGCAAGCAGAAGCTCAAACACCTTTCTGCAGGTGGGCAGCAGAGATATTGGCCTGTAGGAGCTAGGATCCAGGTGCTTTCCTTTACCCTTGTACAGTGGCAGAACATTTGCAAAGGACCATTCCTCAGGAGTAGAAAGCTGGGCTGAGCATTGCTGAAACAGTGGAAGCAGAAGTGCAGACATGGCCTTGGTACTAGTCTTCAGAAGCTCATAGGAGATTGTGTCCACACCTGGAGCAGTAGAGTTGGGAAGCCTCTTGAGCACATTATGGATTCTCCTTTGATCAAGTGCAAGTGGGATGGGCAGAGTCTTGAAGTCAGGATGAAAGCCAGGAGTTGAGTACTGCTTTGTAGAGAAGAAGATGTTAGCCAGCTGTTCTGTTGAAGGTAACTTCCTGGAAGAGGGCCTCATTGCCCTGTAGAGTCTTGATACTGTTCTTGTTATAGAGTTGGAAGATTGCAGAGGCAAAGAACTCATAATATGATCCCAGAGCTGAGTATGCAGAGTGTGGTGAATTGCCTTGGAGTGGTGTATTGCTGTCAGGAGGAGTTTCTCTGTTTTTGGGTTAGGGAAACTCAGGTAGCTTTGTTGCAGGGCTGAAACAATGGATTCCCATTTTCTTGAGGTAACAGCAGTAGTCTTGCATGGCAGTGAGAGGGAGGCAGACACCAGAATCAGATGCTTCACAAAGAGCCAGGCATAGTTGAGATCATCTGGCAGAGAAAGTAGCAAACTGGCAAGCTTCAAGTAGTTCCCAAAGTCTTTCTTCTGATTCTTGGTAGCTTTGTGGGTGAGCACAGTAAGTTTTGGCAGCTTCTTCTTCACAACTGGTTGCATAGAAAGGGACCAGGCTGGGTGGTCAGAGGCTCTCAAGGATCCTAGCTCAGCTCCAGAGAATTGCTTAACTTCATTCACAAAGTAGAGGGCAGCAGCAGAAGGGCAGATCCAGTCAACACATCTTTTCTCAGATTGAGCACCTAGTGCTAGCAGATGGCTTTCTCTCAGGAAGTTCAGTAGGAATGTAGACCTTGGCTTCATTCTTGCAGTCAGAGTAGTCTTGTTCTCAGGATGGGGAATGTTGAGATCTCCAAGCAAGATAACAGGTGTTGATATAGATTGCTGGTATTGCTGAACTTTCTGGCATATAACTTGCACTTCCTGAAGGGCAAGACTTGGAGGCAGATAGCAGAGCACCAGACTGATAGTTGGCAACTGGAGAGCAGCACAGTAAGGGGAGTAAAGAGGAACACAGAGCTGAGGAGTATTGATGGTAGAAGAGATGAAGCAGATAGAGGAGGTATTCTTTGTTCTAGGAGTAGAAAAGCAATATAGATTAGTCAAAAGTATAGAGGGTAGCTGGACATCAATCAAACACAGGAGGGAAAATCTTGAAAGAAGTCTCTCTAGAGTTGGTCTTGATGGCTGTATGCTGTTGCAGTTAAGCAACAGAACTTCAGGTAGTCAGGCAGAGGTTGTAGCTTCTTCAGAGGCAGCATTGACAATGTGACCTGCAGAGTCCCAGAGCTCTTCAAATGGTGCATCACTTAAGTCAGCAAGGAGGGAAATGGCATGATTCTTGAGGAAGTATGCCACATCATAGGAGGGGGCTTGTCTCTTGATGGCAGCAAAGAAAGACAGAATGGCAACATGGGCTGGAGGCTTGTTGAACAGTAGAGAGTCAGAGGATTCAGATTCTTCAGGCACTATCTTGAAGTCAGTTTTCAGCCAGTTAAGGTTCTTCTCCACAAAGGCAACAAATGGGTCAGCAATGTTTTGGTCTAGGATAACCTCCAGAATCTTCCCTTTTCTCCAGGCCAGGTTGACAATTCTTGAGAGCTGAATATTGCATGCCTTGAGTGCTTTCCTGATGTTGGAAATGGGAGTCCAGGGAACTTGCTTCAAGTACACCACAGTCCAGGTAGAAGCTGGTGGTAGGTTTGCTGGGGCTTGTAAGTCCTTCTGTGTTGCAATGGAGCTGCAGTAGTCAGATTGGAGTCCACATTCTCAGTAGAGGGGGGGGGAGACAGTCACCAACAGGTGAAATCTTTATTTCAGTTGAAACAAAGAAGCCAGCGCTACTGTTGTAGCTTTGATACAAGAGTGTGTAGCTGAGGGGAATTTGTAGGTAAGTTAATAAGAAGTGATGATAGTTCTTCAGTGCTCAAGACACTGTTCAGTGGGAAGGGGGGTAGCAAGAGAGGTAAGAATGACTTGTGAACAACATTAATGAGGGGAATGTGATAAGGATTGATATTCATCATAAAGGGAGTGTGCTGCTGCAGATATTGCTGCCAAAGGTCTGTCAAGTACTTCAGGTAGGCCAGCTTGGGTTTTTCTGACTGCAGAATAAATTCAGCAAACTTCTTGACTTCAGGATCTCCAAGTATAGTTCTCCAGCAGGAGCCAGGTGTTGTGTGGTGTGTTCTCTTCCAGGCCTTAATCAGTGGGTTGTTGCAGTTGTGAAGTCTGAGATATAATCTGGTTCTAAGGTAGAGAAGTCTGATCTTATAGGGCATAAACCCAAAAGCACCAAGAATAGCATGTCTGTAGGGGCATTCAGGCAAATGAGGCACCAAGGAGGTAATGCACCATACTGCAAACTTGTCAAGCTTAGTGCAGTCTCTAGAAGTAAGAGAGAGAAGTGGTAAGCCAAATTCCAGTACAGGGAAGACAAACTGCTTGAGTAGAAGAAGGCAGCTGGGAGCTGAAGTTGTAGGAGGAGTAACAGCCAGTAGCTTGTGGAGTGCCTGTCTTGCCAGGATAATTCTCTTCTTCAGGTGTGCTCCAGAGTCTAGTCCAGTAGGAAGGAAAGGAAAGCCAAGAT